>PVJL010008082.1:0-70426 GCA_004026885.1 Lyroderma lyra | reverse complement strand
ACTAATTAATGTATATGCTCCCAACCAGGATGCACCAAAATATACAAAGAAACTACTAACAGATTTGAAAGGAGAAACTGATGAACAATCATTGTGGGAGACTTAAACACCTTGCTAACAGCCATGGACAGATCATCCAAACAGAAAATAAATAAGGAAACATCAGCTCTAAATGACACATTACAGCAATTGGATATAATTGACATTTACAGGACTCTTCATCCAGCAAAAAGAGACTATTCCTTCTTTTCTAGTGCACATGGAACATTCTCAAGGATAGACCACATGCTGGGACACAAAAGTAGCCTCAGCAAATTCAAGAAGATCGAAATCATACCAAGTGTATTCTCAGACCACAAAGTTTTGGGAAGTTAGAGAATTTGCCAGCACAAGGCCAGCACTTTAAGAAATACTGAATACACTTCAAGAAATACTTCCTAACTCGTTCTATGAGGCCAACATTACTCTAATACCAAAGCCTGGCAAAGACAACACAAAGAAAGAAAACTATAGACCAACATCTCTGATGAACACAGACGCAAAAATTCTAAACAAAATATTAGCAAACAGAATACAACAATGCATCAAAAGATCATACATCAAGATCAAGTGGGATTCATCCCAGGAGCACAAGGATGGTTCAACATATGAAAATCAATCAATGTGATACACCACATAAACAAAATCAAAGATAAAGACCATATGGTCATTTCAATTGATGCAGAAAAAGCTTTCGACAAGATACAGCATCCATTTATGATCAACACACTAAATAAAATAGGTATAGAAGGAAAGTATCTCAACATAATAAAGGCCATATATGACAAGCCCTCGGCTAACATCATACTGAATGGGGAAAAGCTGAAGCCTATTCCCCTAAAATCAGGAACAAGACAGGGATGCCCCCTGTCACCACTGCTATTTAATACAGTACTGGAAGTTCTAGCCACAGCAATCAGGCAGGAGAAAGGAATCAAAGGTATCTACATTGGGAAAGAAGAGGTCAAATTGTCACTATTTGCAGATGACATGATCCTTTATATAAAAAATTCCAAAGATTCCACCAGGAAACTATTAGAAACAATGAACGAATATAGTAAAGTCGCAGGATACAAAATCAATGTAAAAAAATCAACAGCATTACTATATACAAACAACAAATCCACAGCAAAAGAAATGAGGGAGTCAATTCCCTTTGCTATCACAACAAAAAGAATGAAATACCTGGGAATTAACTTACTGAATAACGTGACAGACTTATACACAGAAAACTATAAGACACTTCTGAAAGAAATTGAAACAGACTTTAAGAGGTGGAAAAATATCCCCTGTTCATGGATAGGAAGACTTAACATTGTTAAAATGGCCATCCTGCCCAAAGCAATCTACAGATTTAATGCAATACCCATTAAAATCCCACAATCATACTTTCGTGAAATAGATAAAAGAATTAGTAAATTTATATGGAATCATAAAAGACCTCAAATTGCCAAAGCAATACTACATAAAAAGAATAAGGCTGGTGGCATTACATTCCCTGACTTCAATTTATATTACAAAGCATCAATAGTCAAAACAGCTTGGTACTGGCAGAAGAACAGAAATGTAGACCAATGGAATAGAACTGAAAACCCAGAAATAAACCCACAAATTCATGGACAAATAATTTTTGATAAAGGAGCAAAAAACATACAATGGGGAAAAGACAGCCTCTTTAGTAGGTGGTGCTGGGAAAACTGGAAAAACATATGCAAAAGAATGAACTTGAGCTGTGAACTCTCTCCATAAACAAAAATTAACTCGAAATGGATTAAAGACCTTCATATCAGACCTGCAACGATAAACTGTATAGAAGACGACATTGGTACTAAACTTAGAGACCTAGGACTCAAGGAGGACTTCATGAACCCGACCTCAAAGGCAAGGCAAGTAAAAGCAAAAATAAATGAATGGGATTATATCAAACTAAAAAGCTTCTGCATGGCAAAAGAAACCATCAACAAGGCAAAGAGACAGCCAACTGAATGGGAGAAAATATTTGCAAATAACGCATCAGATAAGGGTCTAATATCTAAAATATATAAAGAACTAATATGACTTAACAACAACAACAAAAAAAAACAACCCAATGAAAAAGTGGGCAGAAGAACTAAACAGACACTTCTCCTACAAAGAAATACAAATGGCCAGCAAACATATGAAAAAATGCTCATCCTCATTAGCTATCAGGGAAATGCAAATCAAAACCACAATGAGATACCACCTCACACCTGTGAGAATGGCTATTATCAACAAGACAAGGAATAACAAGTGCTGGAGAGGATGTGGAGAAAAAGGAACTCTGGTACGCTGCTGGTGGGAGTGCAAACTGGTACAACCACTGTGGAAGGCAGTGTGGAGGGTCCTCAGAAAATTGGGAATGGAGTTACCATTTGACCCAGCAATCCCCCTTCTGGGGATCTACCCAAAAGACTTGAAAACCTTTGTCCGCAAAGACCTATGTACCCCAATGTTCATCGCAGCGCTGTTCACAGTGGCCAAAACATGGAAACAACCAAAGTGCCCTGTGACAGATGACTGGATAAAGAAGCTGTGGTACATATACACAATGGAATATTATGCAGCTGTAAGAAAAGATGAATATTGCCATTTGCAACAAAGTGGATGGACCTGGAGATCATCATGCTAAGTGAAATAAGCCAGACAGAAAAAACAAAGAACTGTATGACCTCACTCATATGTGGAATATAAAATTGAAAGCAACAAAGAGAAAAGAAATGAACAAACAAACAAACAACCCATGGACACAATCAATAGTTCAATGTTTATTTGGGAACGAGTTGGTTAGGGAGGTGAGAAAGGGGAGGGGAGAAAGGGGAGGAGGGGGAAGAGGAGGGGGAAGCTAAATATAAGGTGATGGAAAGAGAAGTCACATTAGGTGGTGAACTTATTATACATCAAGCTGACAATGCACTGTAGAAATGTATGCTTGAAACCTATGTAATCCTTGCTAACAGATGTCACCCTAATAAGTCTAACAATAAAAATGAATTTAAAAAGTTAAAAAAAAAAATTAGAAGCTCCTCCAGAACAGAAAACAAACAAACAAACAAAAAAACTGGAAAATCTGAGAAACTGTCCTCTCCTAATAGGGGTGTAAGGAAACAGAATCACTAAATGTAAATACGTGTCTTGAATGGGAACGGAACAAAAGGAAACCACTTTGTAAAAACTATGAAAGACCAAATTAAGTATAGAGTTTAGTTAATAATACTGTATTAATATTGCTCCACTAATTATAATTAATGTACCATAATAATGTAAAATGTTAATAATAGGGGTAATTGAGTAAGGGGTAAATAGGAGCTCTCTGTACCATCTTCACAAGTTATCCATAAATCTAAAATTTTTCTAAAAATTAAGTATATTAAAAGTTAAAAGAAAAAAGACATAGTTTTCTATGCATTGCCAAGTCTGTATAGAGCAAGTTAAAAGGATACATTTAAAAATCAGAAAAATACATTAGATTAGCAAACAAACAAAACACACCAAACACAGCATTCTCCTTTGGCTAAAAGATCATCCTCTTATTTTTTTTTTTTACAACCCCTGTAGAGTTTTGGACCAAGATTAGAAATGACTGTCAAGACTTCATAAGGCTCTTCTTCCTACATAAAATTTAAGGAAGTTTCATCCATTATGAAGTAAATAAGTTTACTAACCAAAATGCTAATTTGAGATGACTACTACCAGTCTACCAACGGGTCTTAATTATTCTTGGAATTATTTTATTATTCAGATCGTAAATATATGGTATTAACTCTCAAAGCCAGTCTCCAAGAAAATTAGAGTGAAACTGTCCTCATATCAGCTTCATCTCTGAACAGCTTCAATTAATTTTCAATTAACAGTGTCTCTGAGGTGAATAGACGTAAGATTTTTTTGTTAGTTTTGGCCTTATGTAGACATTGTGTAATGTAGGCACTGAGTAAAATAGACTATCAAGGAATGGGGTGGAGAGGGAGTGAGTCACAGGAAGAGAAAAGAATTATTAAGTGTCTGTATACCACTTACTGTTCAATTGAAGACAACAGACGATATTGTGGCCTAAGGCAATTAATACCGAGAATGAAGTGTTTACAAAATTGCTAAAAGGTCCCACGTGAGGAAGTTCTCTGGGCTGGACCTCTAAGAACTATCACCAGCTATTGCTGCATAATTGGCTCACAGGAAACTGCTTCCCTGTGAGTTAGGAAGCTGGGAATCGGGAAAACAGCGCCTCCACTCGGCTCCAAGTATCTGGAAGCCGCGGCCTGAAGTGTCAGCTACTGAGTCAGACCTCGCACCAAGAAAACGCACAACCCCTCCAGGCTCTCCCATTCCCCACTTCATTCATGCCTCTCATGAGTGCATTTGATTAATTGAAATTAAATTACATCTGGAGTTTCTGCTCCAAAGGAAATCTGAGAAATGTACTTTTAAGCTTTCCAGTGTCTGCCATACAGAAAACACATTAAGGAAGGTGGAAAAAATGTTTAGTCAGTTGATCTAGCTAAGCCACCATGTGTGACATTAGATGATTGTAACGTTAGAATGCATTTGAGGGGCTATTATTAACCGTCCTCTTACTGGAGGCGTGTTTTCTTGGAGTTTAATAATGATCTATAGACCCTGTGGCCAACATAGCACTCGAAATCCAAATGAACCAAAAGTATAGCACTCACTCAAATTGTTACAACATCATAGACCATTTGCTTTTGTCCTTCTAGAACAACTTTAGATGATAAGGCCTGCATACAAAATTCCTTTTCAAATTTTTCTTAAATTTCATATAATCTCTCTTTGGATTCCTTGAAATGTGCATGCACACACACACACACACACACACACACACACACACCCTCTCTCTTTCTCTCTCTCACACACACACAATTCAGCTTTAATCAATATGAGAAAGACCGCTGTGAATACACAGATACCTATTAATTATCAAGATGACTTTGCCTAAGCTCACAAGTATAGCATTCGTCCTTCAAAATTAAAACATTTCCCCCTGGAGTGAAATAAAAACTGGCTATTTATCCCATTATCAAATACTCCCATAGGTTAACCTCTTAGCTGTGCTCTTGCTTCGCAGCCTAGACCTCCTCATTGCCGGCATAATTTGGTTTTCTATAGACAAGAATAAATTATTAAATTTCTCTTCCATTAAATGATACACTGAAGTTATTTTAGAAAAATACAAAAGAGATGTAAAAATTAGTCTGACTGCACTTTGTTCAGAGTGATAACTTGTGACTGAGTTGGGGGAAAAATGCTATAAAAATATACAAACAGAAATTACTAGAGACAAACCAGTATGATGGGTTGCTGAGATGCACTGGGAGAGATAATGGTTGTAGTCAGAGGAACTGTTGCTGAATGAGGTCTTAAACAACAGCAGCAGCAAAAGTCCTGTGGAACTCTGTCAGCCGTGTCTCTCTCAAATCCTGTCACTCTTTTGTATAAACGGAAGAAACTACCAAAGGTTTCTGAACTTCTAGAAAACATTTCAAAGTGCCTCTGAATTACAGACAGTACCAATGAAAAGACACAATTTTGAATCAAATCCCCCTCTGACTGTATTTTCATTCATTCTTTAAATTTCCTTTCTTTACATTTTTTATAACACATTCTACAATAGAAACTGTTATAGCAAAGTGTTCTTTAAACTGACTGGAAATAACAATAAAGAAGAGATCTGAGCACAATATAAAAATAAAACTAAAATAATCTTCTCTTCCCAGTCTACAAAATTCCTCAGATAAATTCTTGAAATGAAGTATTCATCATTCAGAAAGAATACTAAGAAATAGTGGTTTAAGAGAACCCTAAATTTAACATGCTTACACTTGAATTGCTACTATATCAAGAAAAGAATGTTTCACATTGAATTTACAAGCACACATGAATTTATTTATGAAAACATCTATTCTCCTATAAAATATACTTTGTTTTATCTTCACTTTTGTACACCATAATTGAAGACAGGAGTTCTTTGTGGATACCTTCAGGAAAAAGAAGGAAGAAGCAAAAATTTGAGCTCTCCAATTTTCACTGCAATCCAATTTTACTCTATATTTTATGAACCAAAGGGCAGGACAATAGATTTTTATAATAGAAAGTTACTTTTTAAATCAGAAGTAAGCTATATATTATTTTCCCTTATACATAAACTTTAAAAGAATTATTTTATAATAAGATTAAAGCAAGTTTTTTTCTTTTGCTTAGCTTCTAAGTAGTGAAGGTGGGCCTATATTTAACATAGATGTATATTTTTCATAGCAGGCACCCAAATAACATAGTACATGAATGATAATATTCCCTCACACTTCATTTTTCTGTCAAATACTTCTATGACTTAGTGTGCTAGCAAACTATAACCCTATCATATATTTTCCATATTTTCATTATCAATTAACTGACAATAACTTCAAAATAAATATACAGCAGAAGTGGACCAAATAACGTCATTATTTAGACTATACACAGGGCAAAGTAACCAGTATCTATTAAGTGCCTACTATTAGCTGGCAAGAAAATTGAAGCACTTGCTTTCTTTATTTCAGTGTCCTCAACAGCTTCCTATAATAGATATGAATAATCTTACACAGAATGAAAAATAGAGACCAAAGAATATAAATATTGTATGAAAAGTTACATTACTGGTAAGTGATGAAATTGTTACTCCAACTCAATACTATTATTCTCCAAAGACACGCTGCTTTTGCATCCTTACATATTTGCTATGAGATTTACTCTTACAAACACTGAATAGGACATGCATTCTTTTCTGCTCATGCTCAGACCCAGAGAATGGGTGTCTTGACTACAAAGCTGCCCCATGTGACGTCTCGGACCAGCTCTTCAAAGAGACCTTACCACTGTCTTATTTCTTCTTGGCCCAAGATATGCAATGATGATGTGTCCTCATAGGAGAAGGTAGCACCTCTACCAATAAAAATGACCGTCTGGACAAAAGGGCCTTTCTTTTTGGAAGCCACCTGTTTTTCAGAAGTTTTCCACATAATTTGACTAAGTTGGGTCACTAAAATAGCACAAAAAAGGACACCAACACCTATAAATGAATAATCTCCCAAGTTTTCCCCAAATTAATTCCACATCCACTATTTTACTGTACACATAATTGTTATAAAATATTTTCTTAAATACTGAACAAGCAGAATGGGAAATTCTGCTTAAGGCAGTTATAAAAAACACAGTTTCCTTGGGAAGATTGTCTTCAAGTTTTCACATCTATCCTCACTGGGCTCTGTAAAGCAAACAAATGAAAGGAAGATGAGGCTGAAAGAGCCTGTGGACTAATAAGGAACTGACCCGTTTCTGTTTTTCTCTGGGGAGAAACACTCAGTTAATGCCAAAAATAATGATATGGACCTATATTTTGCTTTCACTTTAGCCTGGGTAACCCCTTTCACATCAGAGAAGAAGGCAACTACCTTTCCCCAAAGATGTTGTTAATTATACTTAAAGGCTTACTCTGCAGAGATTTTTTTTTTAAACTGGACATTGTGCTAAAATCAAATGGTCATCAGTTAAGTGTACCACAAACAACCCAACATCATCTTCTCTGTTCCAGTAGAATCTACCTTAACACAGAGCATTATGAGACATATTGTTATAACCTGGACTAGACAGGTTCCTGCAAACTGTCCATTATGTTGCAAGAATCAAAGATAATTCTGAATGTTTACTGATGTTCATCCTATATTCTTATAAGGTTATTATAAGAATATTCTTCAGTAATACTCTTATTTTTCTTAGTAAAGCAAAATTGAAGTGGAGAAAGTATAGGTAAGAGAAAATTAAGTGAGTTGGTCTGTGGGAAGATCTATAAACACTTCACATTCAATCCGGGCAAGTATGACAATGGCTTCTAATATTAGAAAGGTCACATTCCAAACTCGATACTGCTTTTCCTTAGATAATGGCCACTGATTCTCTTGGCAGGGCTGGTTTATCCAGCTAAATTCTCTCTGCCTGAATAACAAAGATATGTTATTTAAAAGCCCCAGAGGCTGGAGATACCTAACAGATGAAAATCTAAAGGCTCCACACAGCATCAGACGTGGTAGTCCTTTATTTTTTCCTCTAATCCTGCATCTCATTTCAGCGAAAATGGGAATATGGGGATATTCTGTAGGCTTAAGATTTAGAAAGCTGATGTCCTAGAAAAAGAAAAAATGTTCAAATTCTTTTTCACCTGTTGGTACATGAATATAAAAATATTTAGATTTTGAGGAAAAGAAATAACATGTCTCAAAGATTTCCAACAAATGTTATTAGAATAAGTTTAAAATAAAAAAATGTATGTGGATACTAAACATCGTTTTAAAGTAAAAGTAAGTAAGTGATTCCAATTAGAATTTTTAAAAATCATATTATAGTAAGGCCAATAACTGAGGAATTTTAATATAATTAGATAATGCTATACATTTAATAATCAAAACAATAAAGTTAATTATTTTTATGTAATAAGTTCCTCCAGGAGGTGATAATGGCTAGTTACCTGTGCTCAATTTACACAGCCAAACTTCTCACAGAAATTTTCATAAAAATACTGAAAAGGATATAAAGTCATAACAATAGTAGAAACCAAAGTTACCTATAAAAAATTTTTGCTGAATCCTGGGAGAAAATTCCCTTTATGAAACTGTGTAGTCAAACTGATTGAGAAAGAATCAATGTCCAGAAATGTGCTGTGTAATATAGTATAGCCAGTAGTCGCACGTGGCCAGTAAACACTTAAAATGTAGCTATTTCAAATGGAAAAATTCTAGAAGTATAAAATACACATCAGATGTCAAAGACTGAACAATAATAAGAATGTAAAGTATCCCATGAATAATTTTTGTATTGGTAACGTGCTTAAATAACAATATTTTAAAATACTAGGCTGAATGTCACATTATTAAAATTGATTTCATTTGGTTTCATTTCATGTTTTAAATGTGGTTACTAGAAAATTTTAAATTATATTATGTGGCTGGGATATTTCTAAGGGTGCTGGTCTAGAACTTTGAACAAAACACATGGCTGAAGAGAAATTAAATAAGAGAAAGTTTCCACTGGCTTCCATGAAGCCCTGATATCAAACACATGGGGCCAGATCCACGGACCTCCCCTTATGTAAGATATATTCTCTGAGAGAACACAATTGGTTCTTCCTTTCAGGCCTCTATCATCTATCAATACTTTTCTTCTAACACTGATTAATTAAACTACATCTCGTAGCAATGTGACATGGCCAAGAGTAGAGAGCACAGCCTACAATAAAGTGCAACCTGGGATCTCACTGGTGACAGGTAAAGACAGAGACAGGAAAAGCTGGGGGAACACTCACGTGTTCATAAGAGACAAAAAAGATTTTGTAGCACATATTCAGAAATAAAGTTTCCTGTTTATATTAAAAACAAAAGGTCATTTAAAAAAAGAACCCTCTGGCTATGTCAAATGAGTAGCAAATTAAAAGATTTGTAAAACAGAAATTTCACTAGGACTGTGCAGATCAACTTCTGTTCCAGTAGGTATTCTAAGCTGACAATCTGACAGCAGAAAGAGATACAGGAAGGGGATCAAAGCAAATGACACATCATGTCATGGCATACTGGGCTTGGCTAGATCTTCTTTTTTTTTTCCCCCCCAATTCAAGAAGCCTGTGGAAGGATTTCACAGCATGAGACAAGGAAATTAATCCACTCAAGATTTGGAAGAAAAGCATGCCTGTGAACATGGAAGAAAATGTGACTCCATCTGGTTTCAAAGACTCTATGAAACAAGAGAGACACTGACATGACAAGAAAGAACATTAGCTAAGATAAAAATAGAGCCGACAGATATAAGAGCATAATTCAGAGAAAGTGAAAATAAAATTGAAATATATGTTGGAAGCAAAGGAGTGCAGTGTGGAAAGACTAATGTGGTGAACCAGAGGAGCTAAATGCCAAAGGAAGAAAAGGATGAAGATGAGAAGGGAAATGGTCAACAGAGAAAGAAGAGAATGAAGCTGTAAATTAGCAGTTATAAGAGTCATTGGGAGAGAAAGAAGGAAATAGAAATATTTTCAGAACCTTAAAAATATGGAAAGATAGGTAGGTATCTTCAGACTAAAATAGATTATAGAAGTTTGTAGAAAATGACTAGAACAAGAAACACATTCATAGATATAATTTGATGAGATTCTTAATTGTCAAGGGTAAGAAACAAATCTTACAAATACACACACACACACACACACACACACACACACACACACACATGCAGAGAGAGAGTTACCTGGGGTTAATTTTTAGAGGATAAAAAATCATGACTTTTCTAACAGCTTATCTGAAATTGATTTCCAGCAGGGAATAAAATAATGTTTCAAAAATTTTAGTAAAATAAGCTTTAATCTAGGAATTATATTATTAGCTGATATTTTATTTATGTGCAAAGGAGACAAAACATTACAGGTATGTAAGAGAACAAAAAACAGATCAAATACACCTTTCCCCCCCAAGAAATAGATACTCAATAATTTAGTAAAACATGTGGCACTTAAGAAAATCTCAAAAAGTGGTAAGTCAAAATTTTGATTAAACTGCATTAGTAATATCAGATATTAAAGACCTTGATAAATCTATTATAACTAAAACTGTATGATCCTATAAAAGAGAGTTCTGTCCTAAGAACAGAACAAAAAGCAGGAGGTAAAGCATATAGACATAAAGAAAAAATGTATGTTTACATCTAAAAAAATATTTTTTAAAAAGAAAGTATTTTCTAGATTCTTCTATGTGTAGAGAAAAATAATAGAAAGAAAATTCAACAAACCACAAATCTGGTTTCCTCTGGATAGTGGGCGAGTTTTATTTTATTCTGTATTACTTTGTCAAGGAAATTTGCCAAGGAAAAACGTGTGTTACATATAATCAGAAATGAATAATAAATGTTAAAAAATGTTAAAAAAAAAAAAGTATTTCCTGATATTGTAGTTAAAGAGATGCACAATATTATTTGGCTTGTAATAATTGTAAGAGTCACTATGTGCCCTCCAACTTTTCTTCAAATGAATAGAAAGGAGTAGAAGGTGCTGGAGGGATCACAGCTTGATTACTTGGCATGTTCCTTCCATTTACAACCCCAACCGCACATCAACTACATCTCAGGAGCCAAGCAGGTGTCAGTGGCCACAGGCAGGTAATGTTCCAATTGAGTGAGGCACTGAAGAACTTTCGAGGATGGAGAGCCTACACTGATGATGACTATATATATATATGTGTGTGTATGTATATATTTTACACATCTGGAGTCTTAGGAGAAATCCATTGAATTCTGGGAAGAAAGTTGAGACTGGCCTCAACAGTGTACCTATATTCCCTCATCCCTAAAGAATAAAGGAAGATATGGACATGGAATGGGTCCCTCGTATCAATACAGCTAAAGGAACCCAGAAAGCAGAGGATCTTCCCCAGGTTCTTGTTTGGCTTCAGGGGCTAACCAATAATGAACACTGTCAGGCAAGAAGATGCAAAGAAAGTGCTAAACCACTGAATCGACCAAACATAAAATCAATCCAACTCCCAAACTTCTTATTAAGACAAAATAATTTTAATAATGTCTTCCCTATATTTTCAGCAAGCTTAAGTCCTTTTTAGTTATGTGCCATACTAGCCTTCTAATTAATATAATAGGAGAGGATGGAAGAGGACACAAAATTGTGATGGTCAGTAAACCAGCAAATATGTAGTGTTAAATCTAAATAAGCAATGTTTGATTATATGGGAATGTATAATATATGTGATAAATAAAGTTGTTTTTTGTTAATAGAAGAGATACTGCAGTGAATTCCTAATATTCACTAGGTATTAAAATTTCTGAACTAGAATTTAGGGCATGGTGGGGCAAACTAGAAGCAAAAGTGTTAAAAGATTTCATCTGGGAAGTGAAAGTAGACATTAAGAAAAGTGAATAATGAAGAGTATAGTAAAGTTTGTACCTTATGGAGAAAGGAGAAAAAAAGCAGTATATAATATTGGGGGAGTAACTGGTAGCTTATTTTAATATATGCATAAATATATATATATTTGGTTACAAGGGATGAAAGAAGAGAAGATAACTATACATCAAAGTAAAGCTCCTAAATTTACCTGGATGAAAAGGAAATAACTTGATCAATCCAATACTTACAAGGAAAATAAAGATAAAAAATCAAATAGAATAAAAAAAGTAGGACTTCTAAATATGAATGCAGAAAGTTTAAAGTTGGCAAATAATAGCCAACAGTTTATCAAAAGAAGTAGGTTCATTCAATACCAGAAAATGTATCAAAATTCATTATAGCAAAAAATGTAAAACAGAAAAATCATATTATATTAATAGATGTTGAACAGGCATTTGACAATATTCAGCAGACACTCCAAACAACTCTAAGTAGGAACAGAAACAGTTTATTTAAATATTCATCCAAGTTCAATAGTGAATATCACATTAAGAGATAAAACACTAAAATAATTTTATTTATAGTTTGAAACTCAGTAGAGATACTTACTGCTGTCATTTTTCAATGTCATTTGGAGGTCTGTGAAATTCAATTTTAAAAATGAAATAGCATAAATATTTTAAAAGATAAAACTGTCATTTGCTGATAACGCACCTGTATGCTTCGAACACCACAGAGATTCAAATTTAAAAATTACTAAATTATAGAAGAGACTTGTAACATGGAAGAGTAAGAGATATTTCTAAAAATCCAATAGCTTTACATTAGAATACGAATCAACATCCAGAAACTAACAGGAAAAGAACAAAAAAAATAATAATTGTAATGAAATAGGCAGGAATAAACTTAATCTCCAATGACCCCACAAAAAGCACATGAAGAACCTTATAAAATTTCATTGATACTACACATCTTTAAGAATTACTAAAATCACCAAAAAATAGCTAACAACATCATATCCTGACCAAGATGTGAAGCAACTGGAACGGATACACTGCTGGTGGGGATGCAGAATAGTACAACTACTTTGGGAAAATAAGTTGTTAGTGTCGTATAAAGTTAAACATAACATCATACAACCCAAAAATCCCACTGCTAGTTATTTACACAGAGAAATGAACACATATGTCAGCACTAAAATCCTATATGTAAAATATATGTCAGCTTTATTCACAACCACCACAAAATGTCTATCAACTGGTAAATGAAAAACAAACTGTGATAATCTAATGAAATACTCCATGATTAAACAAATTACTAATACATGCAACACCACATACACATTTCACATGCATTATGCTACGTGAAAGGAAGCTGACACAAAAGACTACATTCTATAGGCCTTCATTTATATGACATCTGGAAAAGGCAAACATAATTGAAAGAGGAGAGATCACTCGTTGTCAGAAGGTGGGGTCAGGGAAGACAATTAACTAAAAAGGGCACAAAGAAACTTATGGAGGTGATGGAAATGTACTGTCTTAACTATGGTGGTAGATAAATGACTGTATACTTTGTCAGAGTTCATTAGACAATACATCTCAAAAAGATGAATTTTACTGAATATGAATTATAACTCAACAAACCTAACTTATAAAAATTAATTGAAGGCCTTAAACCAACGTGTGAATAAATAAAATATACGATGTTCTCAGGTGATAACTTAAAATCAGCCCATTAATTCTCCAAAATTATCAGGTAAATTAATGTGATTCCTATTAGAATCCCAAAAGGATGGTTCTAGAATCAGATAAAGTGATACTGAACTTTTTATGGACAAATTAATGTTCAAGAATAGCTAAGAAAATAAGAATGAAATACAAGTTAGGAGACTTGGCATACTGATATCAAAATATACCTAAAGTTACTATAATCAAATTAATATAGTATTGGTATAGAAATAAATAGACCGGAGTACAATAGGGGATATAGACATGAATTCTAGTATAAAAGTTAATTTACTACATAATAATGTTAAAAAAAAACAGAGTTTATTGACTGATAATCATGAACCATTTATCTAAACAGAAAAAACAATGTTGAGCCCTATCTCATACCATAAACAACAATAAATTATGGGAGGACAAAAGACCTAAATATAAGAAAAATTAAAATTATTTAAAATTAAATAAAAATGGAATGAATTGGTTTTGTACCAGTTAATGAGGTAAAATTTTCACAAGGCATTATTGAGAAAAAAAGATGCAGAAAAACATTTAATCTGATGATTGAATGGATGGATGGATGGATGGATAAATAGATAAAAATTCTTACACATGAATATATAAGCACAGAGGAAAATATAAAATAATAAACTGTTGTTAGGTATTCATAAGTTTGGAAGGAGGTGGGAAAATAGGCAGTTGACAGAGAAAAAAGAAAGAGGAGACCCCTGAAAAGAAAAAAATGTGGTAATTTCAAAAATTGACCCATAAGAGATTATCTTTTATGTATAATTATATATATAAAATATGTATGATTCTATGGATACATGAATTAATAAGGAGATTTGAAAAAAACAAAATTAGATCTATGTCTACTGACATATGGGATCATATATGGTCAAATAAGATAACTTCATGTGAAAAAAAGTTCTTGTGTGAATGGATATTTATTTTTATATATATTTAAATGAGCAAAGAGGACGGTATCGAATGATAATAATAGGCTGTTAATCTTGAACCCAGAGTCTTGAGAATGGGTGACATGGGGGTGCATACAATAAGTAGGGTGTACTGCTAATTTGTTATAATCAAATTTTCCTCTACATTTATAGTATTTAATAGTTATAAAAATAGTTATAACTATTATTATGGTATTATTATGGTAATTTAAACAACATCAAATAAGGGGAAATATATTGTGATGAAGGAAGAAAATAAAATTACTGCTTAAGGTTAATGCTTTCAAAGTGGTTGGAGGAGTAAGACGGATCCAGGGAAATGATTTATTGTGAGTCCCTGGGAGAAAGTTCCGTTTTTTTGAATATATATTTAAATCCAAAGCAAACAATTAAGCATTTACTTTGGACTTAGCATGTTTGAAAGTGTAGATTTCAAACTACCTTCTTTAGGATCACTGGAGGAACCTCTAAAAAAAGAATATTCCCAAACTCCATCCCAGAGTTTCTGAATAATAGCCTCCAGCGATAAAACTCAGTAATCTAAATTTTTTAACAAGTCATTTCTCCTCCCTGAAATGATTCTTATACAAAAAATTAGCTGAGAGACAAAGCTTTAGACTAGTGATTCCAAGAGTTGACAGATCATAAGAATCATTCATTTAAAAAATATGATCTAGCAAGTTTAGGAAAGACAGCCTCTGGCAGTTTGAGCACAGCCTCCTATAAAACAATTGACAGAGCCAAGAAACAGGAGCACTACTTTGCTTAACCACTGCAATGGTTATGATTTTACAGCAATATTAATAGTGTTTATGCAACAGAAATGAAAAAGTGAGATCACAGGTTGTTTTGGTGAGATATTTATGCTAATATTTTCTCACACTTGAGAGTCTCTTTCTCTTTCGACACAGGCCACCTTATTATAACCATTATCTTCTTCCTAGCACGTGGCTGATTTCCCTTGTCCATCTTTTTTGAGTTTTTTGTCATCAGAGACCATCAAATGGCACAGCCAGAGATTTAGTCCCTTCAGCAAAAATTCCTGAAGTGGTCTGAACCCCATGGCCTTTGTTAGCATCAAAATAAAAAAAAAAAATCTCTAGCTATTATACTATCGGTGCTATTTGAGCAGAATGTGTATCAGTGAGAACTTACATATTTTTCCTCGTTTAGTTCAGAGCCTCATGAGTGATTAAGCCCAACAGCTCAGTTACCAATCTCCAACAGGTAGACAACAGACTGCAAATCCAGTCTAAGTTCTATCTCAAACTGTGTGGTTTTAGAAAGTCACTTCACTGTGCCTCAGAGTCCTTGTCATTATATGAAGAGAATGAACTTGAGAAACTTTACAGGTGTATTTAACATCTGTTGTAAATTTTAAGATATTCAATGGAAGATTATAGTTTTGCAGCAAATGCAATGCTTTGTAGAAATTTAGAGAACTTCAATAATGCAGAGATAAACATCTTAAATTAGCAAATACTCTGGCATTCTATGGCCTTTATGCTATACTTTGGGGGGATTTGTCTTTTTGCAATACTTAGAGCTTCTGGGTCCCTTAAAGCCTATGTATTGTCAAGTTTTGCTTTTTAGCTGTAACGAATGTGGCCATCTTGGAGATGCATGTGTAACAAGAAGAATAAATGTTTTAGCTGGTATAAAAAATTCTTCTTATAAAGAAAACAACTATTGTTAAGAAAATGCAGCAATAATGTTGTTTGGAATGGAAGGTGAGAAATAATGAGACCTGAGTACGGGTAAAATTGTTATGCTTGACACAAAACTGTGAACTGTTTGCTTAACAAAAAGGGCAAGCAATAGAAAAGAGAAGAAAGGAAAAGAAAAGGGGAGATAAAAACAAAGGAGAATGTAGAGGTGAAGCAAGAAGGAAGGCTGTGAGGTGTGTGAGGGGATTTCTGCAGACAGCCCTCAAGGTCTGCATTAAAATCTACAAAATTCACAAAATGCTTGCTGCTAGTAGATTAAAACAAAAACAAAACAAAAAACAAACAAATACAAACATAGAAGGCCTGGAGCTTTGCACATAAATTGTAAGGGAAGGATTGAGGCATCATTCTCGACTGAGAATTTGCAGAAATTATGGGAAGCATTCTGGCCGTGCGTTTGGGGCTTAAAGTAAGTTGACAGAAATTCTCAAGAGGTGGAGAAGCTCATAAAGATATCTAACCGACTTCTGTGTACCTTAAAGATCAAATATTAGTACATTGTTAAGGATCTGAGAATTTACATGTGCATCCAGAACAAATGATAACCTATCTGGGTCAAATGAGGTCTTCCAGACCAATAACGAAATGTGACTATCTGGAGAATAACATCACTATACCTTAAAAATATGAACAAAATTGATTTTCTGATATATGTATTCAAACTAACTCAAGTAAATAGCAATATGCTAAATCTATACTAATGTAAAGTATTTTGTCTTGTGGAAAACATCAACTGGCGAAACTATTTGTACTATTTAGACAAACACTATTTAACTGGGAATAAGTAATATAAAAACTATTTCATAATTGACTCAACATTTCCATATTTGTTCACCAGGTTATTTACTGAACACCTATTATACACATCATAAGAATCTTTAAATAGAATTCATCCTTGAAAAACCTCAATAGCTAAGGAGACAGACTTTTAGAAATAGAAAGTTAAAAGAAAAGACTAAAGGAAAACATTTTTTTAATTGGCTAGTAGAGAAGTTTAGAAGCTGAAATGTCCTTGGTTATATGTTAAGAATTACATTAATATCTAATAAGTCACACAGATAACAAATGCTATAATATTTCATTTTGAATTCAGTCATCAGTTAAACCTTCACAAAATGGAGATGTTAGCTTTGGTTAGCATTCCAGTACAAACAATGATGTGGAGGCTAGATGTTAGGCCATGATTAGGCCTGCTGAGCTAGAATAGGGTGTTGGGGAAGGAACACTGGGAGATTTTGTGGAAGAAGAAAGAAGTGAGCACCAGAACACATAATCTATCCCTCCCTAATTATGAGACCTAGGGCAGGTTGCTTAACAACTTTGAATGTCTGCTTTCAGATTATAAAGTAGAAATGAACCCTTTTGGTATGGTGTCAACTGTAGTCGACTGTAGGGGCTGCGTGTTGGAAGCAACTGAAGTCAACATCTAAGGGTCTAGTGTTACAGCCACGCTTACATGTCAACAGAAACTAGGTAGGAAGAAACTAACATAAACGGCAACTATAATTGATCCCTTGTGAAATTCGTATTTTGGCCCAAAGTTTGTACAAAGTATTCACTACTGGGAGGAGAGGAAAATTTTTTCAGTACCAAAAGGGTTAGTAATACCTACCCTACCTTCCTAACAGTTGTGCTATAAAAATCAAGTTCAATTCACACATGTAGAAGTAATGCAAACACTTTACAGTTTCATCCAGTATAAATTAATTTTCTTTTTGTTAACTATCAGAGACTGATCTACATTATTAAGATAGATAACTTCTTGGATTCAAAAGGAACAGTTTTATTGGAGTTTGTCTTAGCCATTCTGAAACATAATAGTAGTGATTTCTCTAACACTTACCTATTCTCTCAAGTTCACAATTTAACTTTGCCCCAGAAGTTTAGGTTTTTGATATTTTGTAAGACCACTTTCAACGGTTCCTGCCACCTGCTACCTGACCATGATACTGCCTTCAGACTTAGGAAAACAAATGGTTGTCCACTTCTGCTCAGTTGACACCAACTTGGCCCATGCTTGGACATAAAACCTGCATAGCTCAATCTCATCTCGTGTGAAAATGAACATAAACGAACCTAGCATGTAATGTACATCCTCAACACTAGATTTTGTTCCTGGATTTATTCTGAGAGTAAAAGGAGCCAAAAGAGTTTTAAGCACACGTTGGGATGATTGCAAATTTACATATACAAAGTATATAAACAAAGTTTACATACGAGGGCTGTCCGGAAAGTAGCCAGTCATAAGAAACAGAGACATTAGCTGTAATGTTGACAATTGCTAGATATTTCCACACAGCCCTCATATAGTTTTATCGCCTGAATTTTCTACAACACCCTTAATAGCCATTAATTTATGGCATACCTATTCTAGAGAGGAATTAAGCCAGTTTACAAAAATGCATATAACATGATAAATTTAGATTTTAAAAAAAGGAAGAGATAAGTAGATGGAATATAAAATGAAGGTAGAAAAGATACGATAAACCCAAGAGTAAGTTAGGTTAATATATAAAGTCATGCTTCAAAATTATTTACCTTTGTTAAAGAGAAGCCAAAAATGTGTCTGTGCATATTTTATAGCAGTATACAAAGAAGAAAATGCAATCTGTTTCACAAATTATAGTTATAATTTTTAATATAACACCTTCGTATTTATTCAACAAACATTTACTGAGTTTCTACGATGTAAAAGGTAAAAGCGCAGTTCAACAACATAATAATACAGTGGTGATCGAGATGGATAGAATTCTGCCTCTTGGAGTCTGTATGCTTATGCTTGTGAGGGAGACAGATAATACATACACAAGTATGTACTATACAACATCATTTATTAGTGATAAATAATGGGGAAAAATTAAAGTATGGCATAGAGAGCGACTAACAGAGGAGGTGTAGTTATTTTAGATCAGGTAGCCAAGAGAGCCACCTTTGAGGCGGTGATATTTGAGCAGAGACATGACTAAAGTTGATTTCATTCTCAGTTTGATAAGAAGCCACTAAAGATTTTAAGTAAAGAAATGATACGATCTAATTTACACACTAAAACAATCAGTCTAGGTTTTATATAAAAAATGTACTGTGGGCATGCAAGAGACAAAGCAGGTGATGAGCTAGGAAGTTATGCCAATAAGGGAACATAACGACTTAGACAAGAGTGATGCCAGTGAAGGTGATGATTAGTTGAATTTGAAATACATGCCAGCCACTCCTCACTTAACAACCTACCTGTTTAACAACAGTTCCAATTTATGACCAGTTCTCCAACTCAGGGAAACCCCTTTTTCAACTGTGCAAGTCTCAGGAATCTCCTTTCTCAGTCTTTTTCTTGTTCCCACAGTTAGCATTCACTACAACAAGGGTTCTCAATCACACAAGTCTACATATTTCATTTATTAGCGTGGTGCCCTGTGATATCTATTGAAAAATACATGCCCTATGGCATTGTGACACACCACAGGACATCTGCCTATAAGCTCCTCGCTTATCCACCAATTCGCTTATTGACCTCGTTCTGAAATGTTTATATAGTATTTAAACATTAATTTACATTTTGGATCAGACTAGGTAAAATGTCTAGGGAGAGAATATAGAGAAGAGACAATGCCTAAGTACTGAGTCCTTGAGGCATGTCAATATCCAGCAATTGAGGTGATATTTTTCTCTTTACACACAGTTCCCTCTAAGGTGATCAATCATTCCAGTTCATTCAGGAATGAGGACTTTCCCAGAGGGCAGGACTCTTGTGTGATAAAACCAGAAAAGTCTGAGGCGCACTTGAATGAGGTCGTCATCCTAAACCTTCAGTCCATCCATTCTCCACTCTTTCTTTCCTGCTCTATGCCCGAGAAGGCTGACCTTTGCAGACTGCCACCATACCAGACTCCCTTCCCTGTCTTTGGAGGGTTCGGCAAATGGGAGGCACCCACAGATTAGAAGGTGAAAAGTAAGAAAAGTATGAATATTTATTTCTGTCCCTCACTACCTCCCTGCAAAATGGCTTCTGTGCGGTGTTCCTAATCACACAAGACTACATATTTCATTTGTAAGTCTGGCGTTGTGTGATATCTATTGAAAAATACATACACTGTGGTGCCGTGACATACCACAAGACGCTTACTTTTAAGCTCCTCCCTTATCAACCAATTTATGATGGATTCAAGGTCTTGTTCCAATTGCTGTACTCCCTCCCTTGCACACCCAGGCCTAAGGGTGGTAACAGCTCCCTGCTGATACTAATCTCCAGGGGCTTCAGAGGCCTTCACTGCTCCCATTAACCTGTGCACACTTCTCTAAATAGCCCCTAAGTTAAAGTCTCCCTGGTCAAACCTGATAAGGCCAAGTAGCGCACCTGGCTAGGGAAGAGCAAGTCCATCCAACACAGGAGAGGCCTGAGAGGTGGAAGAAGCCAGGAGGCACAGGACCCAACAGGTAGGAGGGCTAGGAATCGACAATGACAGTGACTTTCAATTTGGTAATGCCTTCCCCTAAAAGGTGTTTTAGAAATGTTTGGGGGTGTTTTTTGCTCTCATAATAATTGAGAGGGTGCTACTGACATTTAGTGGACAGGAATGAGGGATGCTGGAAGTCCTTGTGTATTCTGGATGGTCCCAGAATATCAATTATTTTGGATGGTCCCAATTATCCAAGAATTGCCCCATGTCTCCATAGATTTGGAAATATTTGGTTACACAATCATGTAAGTGGGAGGAAAAACTAATCTGAGCTTAGAACCTATTTTAAAATATTTTTGAACACTTTTAATGTACATTTTAAATTTTTAATAAATGCAAATACCATGTAAGTGAAAGGAAGTTTGTATGGATTTATGTGGAAATTTACCAAAGAAATATATCATTTTAGAAAAATTGTTATTCTCTATTTTAACACAGCCATTTCAGCCTGTAATTCCATTTTTACTGCAAACAGATTACTATTTGTTTATGTCTTTTAGTATAGTTGTACTTGAGCAGTCAGACATTAAAGTTCATGTTATTTATATTACATATTATTTTTTCTCATATTACATTTGGGTAATTACATTGACTTTTCAATACTGTGTATGTTGGTAGATAATATTATCTATGAAATTCATTTCAAATAGTAAAGGGAGCATAACAATCTATGTTATAAAATATAAACTATTTGTCATGGAGAAGGAATTGGGTCCCATACAAAAAAGAATAACTGATAAACATGGACACTGGAATCAATGAGAATGATGACAATTTACTAGTAAAGTAAGCCAAATGCTAAAAATCTTCAATAAATAAGAAGGAATGACTAGGACTAGGGCTCCGAAAATCTGCTGCATCTTCAACCATCCGGAAGCTTCTATAAGTCCTAACACCCAGGCTAGCCACATCAGAATCTCTGAGGGTGGGGCCGAAGCATCAGTACTTGTAAAAACTCCTCAGTCTCACCAAGTTTGTGGATCATTGAACCAAGAATCAAGAAAATTACAAGGAGGAACTGAAGGTGATGAAGTCTGATGACAAGTCGTTTGAAAAAAAAAAATCAGTGGTTTTCCAGTAGTGAGGGAAGGGAAGAAATGATCCAAACTGGCAATGGGGAGTAAGAAAACCCCCACTCCAACTCTGAGTCAGAAGAAAATAGCAGCCACCACTGAAAATACTTGGGGAAAACTGGAACCCTCAGAAGTAACAGGTTTCACTATGAAAAATAATTGTAAATAAGAGGAATGCAGTAAATATCCTTATGGACATTTAAGCATAAGGCTGGGGATACAGGAATGTCTACTAAGTTCCAGAGCCACAGTGGAAGGGCATAGAGTGGTCGGGGAAGGGGACACATTACATCCTATTAGGAGATGTACAGAGAATATGCTGATTAAGCGAGCCCAGGAATGACCTGGCAGACACAGGTGGAACACGATGGGGCCTGTCCTGACATCTTTAACGGAAGACGCGCAGCCCATCTAATTACAGCCCCTGCAGCAGACGTCTGGTATGCTTTCTACCACTTCTGGTGCCCTGCCCCTGGCGTCTTCCTGTGTTAGCTTACAGCAGCTGGCACACGCAGCTCTCTTCAGAGCTGGCCTTGAACTAGTGGAGCCACCTGGCACAGCTGGAAATGCCTGGGAGCTGAGCTTCCCACCGGGCGAGCCTTCGCCAGTCAGTGACTGGTACAGAAACATGAAGACCTGGCTCCCTTGCCTTCTAAGGGCTAACTCCAGGGCTTAGTTGTTTTTGCGGGGGGGTGGGGGGGGGAGGGCGCTATATATAGTTTTTTTTTAATTAATTTTTATTACATTTATTGAGGTGACTTTGGTTAGTAAAATTATATAGGCTCCAAGAGTACATTTCTATACTACATCATCTATACATTGCATTGTGTATCCACCACGCAGAGTTAGTTCTCCTTCCATCACCATGTATTTTGGAGAGGCTGTGGAAAAAAGGAGCTGAGCCCCCACACACTGCTGGTGGGAATGTAAATTAGCCAGCCACTATGGCAAACATTATGGACATTCCTCAAAAAATTGTTACTATATGACTATGCAACCCCTCTTCTGGGTAGCTACCCCCCAAAATCTGAAAACATTTATCTGTTAAGCTGTATGTACCCTGATGTTCACTGCAGCTTTACTCAAGGTGGCCAAGACAAGGAAATAACCCGTTCTCTAGGAATTTCTTTTTATTCCAGAGTATTCCTGTGGGATCAAGCTAAAAGGATCCTTCCTACTTGGCCTAAAACTGTCCCTCTGCTTGGTTCCTTCCCTTCTCGGCATTGCTTCTCTCACTTCCTTACCAGTTTCTCCTTGAAGACACTTTAATAAATCATTCGCTCTTGAATTCTTGTCTTGGGATCAGCTTCTCAGAAACTTCACCCAGGACAGCTTCTTTCTTATGGTGGACAGGCAGCAGCAGGTGTCAGCAGGAGCAGGAGGCGCCCACTGAGGACAGTATCACTGAGCAACTGGGAGACAGTGCAAGTAGAACTACTGAGATTACTGATTTTGACAGATCACAGAGTAAGGTTTTCCATGGGTCCTTGTAAAGAGGACAGAATTCTCAGCAACACCTCCCAGGGACTCTACATCAATTTTCGGAAGGATATTCCCTACATCCTCATTCATCATGCAATCTAATCAAGTGTTGTCATTTGGAGACAAGCAACTATGTAGGTTGCCAAAACAATGTGGTAGTATGTGTACCCAGATGTCCTATAGTCTGGTTTCAGTTAGAGATAGATTTTTAGAGTACCTAGGAAAAACAGAGGGGCCTATCTTCACCAGGTAATCCCCTTAAAGTACTGTTGAAAGTAGTTAATATTTGAAAAAATAGTAAGCATCAGTGAGTTCAAAGTTATTTTTTTCCAATTAGCATTCATAACTAAATCTGAGTTGCTGGTTAAGTGTGGAGCAACATATTTTAAGTGTCAGTCAAAGTGTTCCTATAATTGTCAAATATACCAGTTTTATGACTTTGGGCAAGTTTCTCTCTCCCTTTTTTTTTTTTTTACATCTCTTGGTCTTAATTTTTGTTGTTGTTTAGGCATTTATATAATTGAAGAAGTGATCCCCCTGATTAATCTAGTTCTCATGTGACATTATACATAGTTTCTACATTATTGACTACATTCCCCATATTGCATTTACATCCCTGTGACTACTTTATGACTACAATTTATACTACTTAATCCCTTTACCTTTCTCACCCATCCCCCAAAGTCCCTCCCACTAGCAAGCATCAGTCTATTCTCTGTGTCTACGAGTCTATTTCGGTTTTGTTTGTTCATTTATCCTGCTCTTTAGATTCCACATATAAGCAAGATCATATGGTATTTATCTCTCTCAATCTGACTTATTTCACTTAACATAATATCCTCTAGGTCCATTCATGTTATCACAAATAATAAGATTTTATTTTTATGGCAGAGTAATATTCCATCGTATAAATGTGCCACATTTCTTTATCCAATCGTCTACTGATAGGCATTCTGGTTGTTCCATATCTTGGCTTTTGTGACTAGCACTGCAGTAAACAAAGGGGTGCATGTATTATCATTCTAAAATTTAAAATGGGATTGATAATACTTGCCTTTTAAATAGTAAGTGCTCAAGCTCAAGAAATGTTTTCATCCCACCCATATCCTTAACCTCTAGATCACCTTTAAATGCTACATTTTTCAAACAATGTCCATACATTGAATTAACTCCTATGGTATTATCATTCTAATTAGTGGGTTATTTCCTTTTTAATCATGCTAAAGAAGTGAACAGATAGTTTCCCCGCTAGAATTTTTTTGTTGTGCATCTTTAACTGATAACTTAACAGTTAGACAGCTATTGTACTATAAATCTAAAATATGTGTGAATTTAGAGTCACAATTCACCTTAGCTTATTAAATCTGCACCTTGGCAGCTTTTGCAGAGCAGGAATACTAACGTGACTGAGTTTCATACCTCCCCTTTGAGCATATTTGTCTCTCTTTATTGTTGTTTGAGTTAGTACTTTTAATTTTTTTTAAGTTAACAGTATGTTTGCATTTGGCCTAGTTCAGTTATATTAAATTTTTGCTCTATCCCATGACAGGTTTTCTTGGACTACCATATAACTGTCCTGTATGCTGTCAAATTTGCTATTTAAATATTTGGATCTTTCTTCTTACTTTCTTATGGCTTATCTTCCTTCTAGTTTTTGGTAATAATTGTATCCTGACCCTCAAAGGCTCTAATTTTCATGCCCCTAGTAACCAATTTATAGTTATCTGCTGTTAAAACTCCATGACAGTGCCTGAAGTCTTTACAATATTTCCCTGTACCAAACCATATCTATAAACATTTTACAAGAAGGGTAAGTCAACATATGAGTATTTAAACAGGCTGCTTCAGAACGGACCTGCACGATTTATGGAGTAGACTAGAAATACCGCTACCAGAAGCGTTTTCTCATCCCCCAAGACTACAGCTTGGCTTCAGTGTTCAGTGACTGATTCTGTTCAGAGATAGAGTCGGAGGAAGTAAATTTTGATGTGTTCTTCTGAAATCTATAATCTATTTCTCTTTCCATCTTTATGTGAATATAAATAGCTCTGGATCATATCTCTTAAAATTCACCTCCCATTTCCCTTGATATTGGGCAAATTACATGAGTCAGTTACCTCTGTGCCTCAATTTCCTCAACTGTACAATGAGGATGATAATAGCCATCTCTTTCCTAAGGCTGTTGTGAGGATTAAATGAGTTTATATATAAGATGCACTTAGCATAACCCCAGTCCTCAATAGGCATTCAGCAAATGTTAGCTATAATTTTGACTCTTTTTCTCACCTGTTTAGTGCCTTCCTCATCTCCTCCACAGCCTATCAAGCTAATGGGGCAGAGGTAGATGGAGAGCCAAAACCAAACAAGGAAGACCAGTCCCGTTTTGGGGTTCACTCATCTCGGTTTGACTATTATTTTTGGATCTTTTGTTTCAGTCCAAAGTGTAACCACATGTAGCTTTTCATTTCCTCCCTGTCCCTTGCTACTCATGGACTTCCCATGTATCTCTTGAACCTTATTTCAGTGAACAAAACCACAAATGAAACATACTAATTTTACTTCTAATTTATTATCACTGACACAGGAAACAAGCAACACATTAAGAGGGATCAGTGCTAAAGAAAGCAAGATGTGCTCATGTGAAGATAATAATAAGTGAAAAACCAATGTCCAGTACCAGGTCTCCCCCAAGTTTTCAATGCTCACTTCCCTATGTCTCCCCTTCAGTTACAACTACTGAAAGGCTGAGAGGTTAATAGAAAGCCCGAGAGCTGTCTGGCCCCATGGGCGAGATTATGTTTCGGTCATTAAGGGAGCAGCATACCATTCCCAGCTGCAACGAACGTAAATTGAAAACAAAAATCCTGACTTAGCTCTAACCTATTCAATAAATACATTTTGAATACCCCCTTTGTACACTGAGGTATAAAATGATAAAACAAAATACAGTAATTTTCCTTCAAATAATTCATGATCTCGTAGGGGACATAAACTTAGTATACAAATAGGTATAATAGAAGTCAGAAAATATTAAGTGCTGTAAGCAACACATAAGTAAAAATCTGTCAGGCAAATCTGAAAAATGTAGTCAGTTCTATGAATTTACCATAAATTTTTTTTTCATGAGAATCTCTACAAAAATAGGTACTTCACATCCAAATAAAAGTTGACTAAATGCCTGGTCTGAGCAAGGTCCTTTCCTGGACTCTATGTTCGATGCAAGGTTAGCAGGGAACCTGCGGTCTTGTCAGGGATGTGAGACGTATAGACCTATAAAGGCTTCATGTCAAAAGGAGCATGGGAACCCACAGAAGAGAGTGTTGCTAATCAGATCCAGACAGGCCACATGGATGGACTCCACTCCCTCCCTAGTCCAAGCCCACTCTCAGGTCTCAAGTGGTCTACTGCGGTCACTTTGCAGTGGCCTCACTGCTTTTGCTCCTTCCTCTGGCAGCTTCCCCTTCCTTATACTGTGGCTAGAATGATTTTAAAATGTAAAAGTCAGACAAGCTTCTTCCTTGTCTATGGTCCTTTGAAGATCTCCCATTGGCCATGGAGTCCAATCCAGACTCTTCCACGGCCGACGAGCTGTGGGGGCCCTGTGCCCTGCCCACTTCTGTACGCTCAGCTCGCACCACTGGTCTACATTGGATTCTCGTTGGGGCCCTTGGCCTTGTCAAGCATGTTACCTTGTCAGCATCTTTGCACTTATATTAATAGTTCCCTCTTCCTAAGACCATCTTCTTCACACGTGATCGTAGGTTGTACCTGCATTCTTGTTTTGCCTCTTGAGAACCCTTCCTGTCGCCCAACTTGGCAGTAAGTGGCTGCCAGATCTCAGAGCAGGCTTCTTAAGTCTGTTACTGGGGGGCAAAAATAGCACTGTGTACCATTGCTAGGGCAGTGAATTAGGTAATAGTATCTTGGTCAAAGTGTGGTGACGTTCTGCTGGGTTTGAAACCTGTGCGCTACTCATCACCTGTGTGACCTCAATCAAGTTACTTAACCTCTGTGCCTTTGTATCTCCTCCATACAACCAAATTTCTTTTTATTCCTCCATTTCTTCATCCCATGCATACTTATTGAGGGCCTATTTTATGCCTGTGCTAGCCCCAAAGGCTAAGCTGTGAATAAGACACCCCACTGTTTATACTCTTAGGATCTTAAATGTGAACACAGGAGACAAACCTTAGGCAGTTTCATCCCAGCTTCCTGATTGGGTGAATCCTTTGGATAGGGGAGAAGATAAATACTTGGTATTTTCCAAATCCTATTACAGAGACCAGTGGAAAAGAATTTAAATTGGCTTAAGGTAAAGGGAAAACCGTCATTTCAAAACTTCCCATAATTGGTTATTTTGCTTGTTTTTCATTATTTTTGTTTTTCTTGGAAAGTAGATAGCTTTGTTATTTGAAAAGCACAATAATTGGGTCCTGCTTTTTATGAACTACTTATGTATGATAATGCTGAGCATGCTTATCATACCTAAGAAGCAGGAGAGTACAACAAAGGAAAAGTATCATCTACCTATAAGAACTGTCATCTCCTTTGAGAGGAGGGTAAACTGCACAGATTAAGTTAGATTTAGGAAAAAGTTTTTATTTCTTAAGATGGATTTAAGCTAAGTCTACAAGAATTATTGCTTTCCCGTGGAGGGGTGTGCATGCATGTGTGTGTGCGTCTGTACGTGCACACTCGTGTGTGTGTGTGTGTGTGTGTGTGTGTAAAGTGTTCCGACAGTTCCTACCAATTGATTTACAGAAGAAAGAGGAAAGTGGAAAGTCTGCTAAGGTTAGCTACCTTGAAATGAAAAACCCTCCTCAGGTGGTCTTATTGAATGTCCCCATAGTTTTATTTCAGACAGAACTCAGATTTTAAGAAACATTCCACGGTGGTATGCCTTCACTAAACGCTGTAGATAAGAGCAGTGAGAATAATAAAGCCAGATCAGCACTTCTGAGTATGGCATTGAACAAATGAATCAAAATTTATCCCAGGACTGTCTGAAGAGATCTTACTTTCCAAGGTATAGAGGGAAGACTTCAAGGGAGAAGGGGTTAGGAATAAAGGTTGTCCATAAGGAGAACCTATATGAAAAATTTCCCTTAAATTTTTGGAATAGTGATATTTCAAATATAGTTTCACGATGTTTTTTGTCCTGTGTTATAATTTCCTCTGCTAATCCCTAACTCTTTAGTAAAGTGAGCTATACATAGACAGTCTTTTTTTTTTTTTTAGTAGGATTGTGGGTAATTAGGCTAAAGGTCAGTAAAGAGAAAGGTGGCCTTTCTTATATCACTTCCTGCTGAGCTAGCAATGAGTACTAAAGGAGACAGTGGTCCCAGAGTCCCACAGTGGGAAACAAAGCAAATAATATTCAAGGCATCGCTGACAGAAGAGAGGAGGCCTTGATGTGAAGTCCATGCCAAGTGAGTGGATTCAAAATGGCCAGGAGCCAAACACTCCTTTTTCCCAAATACACCAGAGAAAGGAGATTCTCAGAGGAATGAAGCTGACATTTAGGATACAAGCACAAACACAAAATTACAATTCTGGCCAGTATTCTCAGGGAAAGCCCAAGATAATAAGAGAGCAAAAAATGGAGAAACTAACTTAATTCTCAAGGGTCTGAAGACTGAGTAGGATTTATCAAATTGAAGGGGAACATGCCACGAAGAACACCCCTTGCAAAGAGAAGAACAGAGTGAAAGCTGAGGTGTTCAAAGAAATGAAAGAAGGTCCAAGTGGCCAGACCAATCACCCTGAGACCGGATGAGGCTGAGGAAGCTGTTGGGGGCCAGGCCCTCCCAGGACAGTTTTAAAATGTAGGGCAGTTTTAAAATGTTGAATTTTATCCTAATGCAAGAAGGTTGAACATTTTTTCTACGTCCCTAAGTCTGTGTCATTAACAATGGAGAGCAGTGAATTAGTGTTATGGCTTGCAAAAGAAGGAAAGTGTAGGCCTTTGAATGACTCGAAGCAGCTTCTTGGAGCAGGTACACTCTGAGAATGATCATGAAGGACTGACAGAATGCATAGGCCAAGAGATTGGAACAGGGTTCTTAGACCATAAACAAACAAACACATAAATAAGAGAATATTCATAGTCCAGAAGATGAGAATGATCATTGTTTTTATAACAAGGAGAAACTAAGTCTATCGATAAGGAGCAACTCCTAAACCCCTTCCTCCCAGAAAAAAATTATTTCTATTTGCAAAGTATCTCAATTATAACTTTTTTTCAATGACATGTATAATCAATTATTTTAAGACAAAATGAGATTTTATTTTCCTTGACAACTACACTGCAGAATAATTTCTGTCTTTATCATCCAACCACTGAAATTCCTTCCATATTGAACATTTACTCATTAACCTAAAATAATTTTCTCAAAAAACTAGGGTTACATGTTTTCCTTCCTAATGATGTTTATGCTATATGAGTATGCAAATCACAATTCCTGATTCCTTGCCCATTGCTCCTGGGTGGCCTGAGCAAGGACCTGGGTGCTGTGCACCTTTCTGTTCTACCACACACAGAAAGTCAGAGATGTGGTAGCAAGATGGTGGTGGCAGCTCCAAATGTTACATGCAGACACAACAGCATCTATTCCATAAGACACGGGCTTTTCTTTCATAAAGTCACTTTTTGCTGGGAAGTAGAAGCCTCCCAAATATTCTCTAATGGCAGCCTTTCCCTCTTTGGCCACATCTAGGTGAAAGGCACATGTATAAATAAAACAGGTACATGTATAAATAAAACAATCACTAGAAAGATAAATAGGATTAAAATGGTTTTTTAACCAATTGTGATTTATGTCCTAACACATTATAAGTTGCACCTTTCCTAAGCAGAGGGAATGAAACTGGAAATCTAGAAGGGAAGAAAAACAGAAGATAAGATAGGGTAGGAAAAGGGATAGGGGAAGAATAACTCTGAAATTAGAGGTCCTATTTAAAGAGGTGAAAGTCTATTGCAAGAAAGCCAGCAGCAGGGTGCTCTCTATCTCTAGGCCTGAAGGGGCAGGAAGAGTGGTTATCAAAACTCAAAAGGAGGAGATTATGTAGATAGCTCCTCCCATCCACCCCTCCCACCCACCTCTTGGAAGGTAAGCCTTTCATTTCCTGTGGGAGGGTGAGGATAATTGGGGGAGAGTTAATTTGCAGGTACAAATCTAGCATAATCAATAGAACTATTGATTAAATCTATTCTTGCTCTTACTGCACATAAAAGTGTTTTCAAGCAAAAAAATGAAGTAACTTTTAATTAAAAGACAAGAAGAGTTGTTCTCTTCTCCTTCCTTTTCCTCTTACTCTACCTCTCAAACTATATCTACATTGACCATTTCCTTTAGTTTGTAACAGATTTCTTTTTGTCTGATCAGAGAGTGAACATTTTGATATGGTTTTCAAAGCCCTTTTTAAAAACCCAATAATACTAATCTACACAGAACCATGTTATTATCTTATTTTTGCCTCCTAGGATTTCTTTCCAAAATTCTTTACATGGTCCCTTAGTATGCATCAGATGAGTTCAGATTCTTGTAGCCTCCGATTCCTACAGCACCAGGAGAAAGTAAAAGACAGAAAGGTATACAGACATCACAAGAAGAATAAATATATGAGGTCTGACAATTAAGTTCATGAACTTGCCACTGCGTGCTTACGTTGGCAGCCCCATACAACAAGTCAGTAAGGTGCCATAACCTTGGTACATCTGTGTCTCACAGCTGTGTTCGTGTTGACGTGCGCTAGCCCTCAGATGTTCAGTTCCATATTTTAATCTAATTCCATCCAATTCTTCCTTCTGCCCTTTCCTGCTCTGACAGTAGAACAATAAACTCCAAACAGATACGTGCCGCCTCCATCACAGGTCTCTCAACCGCTCTTGCTCCTGGCTGGACCACTAAAGCACATTCCATGCTAATATTAAGGTACATGGACCACGCCTAATCAATTGACTCCATATTTTAAAACATGATGGTTTCAGGTGAAAGATCCAAAGAATGAACAAAATAGTTATGCAGTCCCCATTATATGGTACTAATTGATTTTTAGTACCTCTTCTAAGCCAAAGAAATTTAAAATGAGTTAATTTGGGATAGCTGTTAGCAACATTTAATCTTTTCATGCCTGAATAGAAATATTTAATCTATGACTAAAATTAAGAAATCTCTTTGAAATACTTGATATCAAATAGAACGGAAAAGATAAACTGAATATTGTTTTAAATTGCTAATTCTCTAATGGTTATTTGAGTCTTTTTGCTAATAGAGAGGCAAGATAATTAGTCACAAATGTAAGATGCTCAAGAACAGATACTTTCATCTGTTTGTTCACTAATGTATTCTCAGTGCTGAAAACAGTGTTTGGCCCATCATAGATATTCAATTAATATATGTTGAATAATGAATGAATAGCTAAAGCCCTAAAGTAAGACTATCAAACAATTTAAGTATCAAACATATAGTTAACTTATTCTAGGTGCTAAAAACTAAAACAATATCAATCATAATATTAATAATACTATTACCATTTTAAATATTTACTCTTCGCCAGCCTCAATTGTTTTATGAATAAAATTGTATTATGAATAAAATATTCATAATATTTTATTGAATCCTTACAAAGAATAAACTTTACCACGTAGGTAATAAAATTCCATGCTTTAGATGAAAAAGCTGAGACTTACAGAGGCTGCTATTTAGTGAACCCAGGATTCACATTCTTATCTGTCTCCCAAGTCCAGTCTCTTAAGCACATAGCTATACCTACAGCTTGAATCACTAAAGTGTAACATCTCAAAACTGAAATTCAAGATTTAGTTCTTGAGTCAGAAACTTCTCCTGACTGAGGCTCAGGCAGCTTTAGATTTGAATGTCCCTGAGGCCACTTTCCTCTGAGAGACTACAGAAATCGTTTCATTTCGTTGGGTCTCAGTTTTGTTTTGTTTTTCCTGTATCTATAGGGTGTGTTGATTATCCTGTTTCATGAGGATTTTATTAGAATTAGATGGCACATACTCATGAAGCTTGCCTGGTATATAACCAGTGCTTATTTTTGTGATTCTGTGGCTTTATCCACAAACACACACTAAGCACAGGAATTAAATTATTATCTTGGGAAACAAAAATGTGTAGTAATGTGATTTAAGTAACTGCAACCCTGGAAACACTTACTGCCATTTTCTTGAGTATTTTTTTCCTTTTGTTGGGTGGAAGTGGGCAAGGTATTTTACTCCCAGGATCCTAGGGTAAACTCTCCCCTCCACTTCGGCAATACACAGTGATTTCTGTTAAATCTTCAAGACCCATTCTCAGGGAATATTAGCCATTATTGATTGACGAATCAAGGAAACGTAAGAGGTCAGGCTGATGTTAACATAAAATCATTCTTGTTTCATATATTTATTTTCAGAGTGCAAAGAGAACACAGAAAAGTAGAGAATACTGCCTGCTAATTACTTTTTACTAACTCCTCATTACTAGCTTTTTGTTTATTAAACTTCCCATTTCTTCATAAGACCACAGACATTTTCCTTTATTGCTTAAGTTTTCCAAATTACAGGTGAGCACAAGACATCCTCAGAGACCTATCCTCCCTGCTGTACTTGTACTGAAGAATATTTTTAATTACTTAAGCCTTTCAGGTTTTTTTTCTGAGAATTATTACATACAAGAGTAGAACATCATTTTAAAATGAATACAATGTCTAAGGCAGTGTTTGGCTGAACTCCTCATTTCCTTGGGGGATTCCACCTAAAGGAGGGCAAGCCATGATGGGTAAGAAAAAAAAAGAAAGAAAAAGGAAGTCAAGAGGAAAGAAAATATTGTTAGTTTTAGGAACTATTAGCTTCTTACAAATCTCTGGCAGACAGCAGACCAAAAAAAAGTGATGTCATGATATTACAGAAAAAAATAATTACTCATGGGGAGGGGAAGGCATAAGACGATAAGAACTGACAGGTGACAAATTTTAAGAAGTGTTTGGGTAAAGCAGGAGTTAGAGTGACATAAAGGAGAATGCTCTGCATTTGACTGCGAAGAGGACAGGCTAGTTCTAAGAGCCATTTCTGAGAGCAGGTGGAGCCACTGCAGTGTTTGTCTACTTAGGCTGCTCATGATGACCACCCGGCACGCCATTTAACATCCCAGTGCTTGGGCTGCCAGTCAGGCCACTGCAACCAGACTCTCTCAGAGAGGGAGCTGGGCGTCCATCTGTTTTTTAAGCTCTTGGTGACTCCCGTGAGCAGCCAAGGCTGAGAGCCACTGGGCTAAGCAAGGAGATTCAGTGCATGATTCCTCCCATCACCTTAAATTACTCAGACATTTCACTAGGCAAAGCCATTATTTTTCAAAGAGACAGTAATAGACCAAACACATTTTCTTGTATGAATTCACTGGCTGACTTTCCTGACCACTCCTGTCCATTGTCAGTGGAACTGGTGACAACGCTATGTGTAAGAACTGAACTGCAGTTCTAACTGAGTTTCCTGAGTGGCTCACTACTAAACTAAAGGGGGCTGATGGATCTCTGCGCTTGCCTTCAGCTGGTGAAAAATCTAGATCCCTGGAGCAGTTGCAGGACAGCCTGTCTGTCCTCTTTCCAGCTGCCCAAGGAAACACTTGCCCCGGGCAGCTGTGCCAAGGCATAAATGAGTTACCCTTGGCCAGGATCACCAACAGTTGTTGAAATCAGCTGCTAGTAGGAGGGGAGGGGAGGGCAGGGTGGGGACTGCGCTGCTGTAGCCATTGTCAGTTCATGGGGAACCCCAGCATTGCTCCCCAGTGTTAATGTGGGTGGAACACAAAAGGGTGGAAGCTTGTGAAACCACAGCAAATAAACATCTACAAATCAAGTTACTGATGAAGCAAAACACACTTCGACAAGAAACTATTAATAATCTTCCATTTACTTTGAAACTTAAATATCTGACATTTTAAAAAAAAGAATTGAAATACTAAAACATATTTCAGATTAACAGGACTACCATTGTTTTCTCCATTGCTCCTTTTTAAAAAAGTTGGGAATTAACAAATTTGCTTCTGTAGACTTGTCAGGTTTTTTAAACATGAGCTAAGGCTCTTTATAAAAACCTACTTTAAATGAATGAATTTTTTTTGCTTCATTTCAAACAGCCACAGTTTACATATTTTTAAAGTGCATTTTTAGTGAATTGCTAAGTACATTTATAGGTGTTAAATTCTGGAGCTTAAGACACACATTTCGATTTCCCTGGCACCTGGCAAATGTTGCTAAGCAGTGGGAGTGCGTGAACTTCATAATCTAGAAGCACCAAGATCCTATGCCTGTTTTAACACTTAATTTTTATCTGTTACCCCCTTGATGATGCTCTTTTTTTACTCTCTTGTTCTTAGATTTTTGTGCCTTTAATGTCTATCACCTGAGTTTATCACATTTCTAGCTTATTATCTTTTTAGTTCAAGATATGGTAGGTTAACCAACGGAGCTGCAGTTAACAGTATAAACAAAGGATGATTTTGAAGTAATCCCATAATGTACTTCATGTACTTTTACAGTTCAAGGTCTATAGATTTAAAATGACACCGATTGAATTTTTCTATCTTAAAGCCTCAGATGGATCAGCAAGGTTGCAAATATAGTATTGTAATTCCACCACCAATGTTTTCTGAGAGAAAATTTTTCCCTCAGGGTAAAACATATTTTTAATACACTTTTTATAAGATTGCCTGAGACACAATATGCACATACAAATACATCTTTAGAGTAGAGAAAGGCAGATTTAGGAAGAACCTAGGGAATTGGAGAGAGTTCAAAGAAGCAACATGTAGACAGCCAAAGGTGGAAACTGGAACAAACATGGACAACTGAGGTACAAGGAATATACTAATTAAAACAATTTCTGTTACAAATTGCAAAACTCAACTCAAATGGTCTAAGCAAAATAAATATTAACACTTAAGAAGGAGCCATTTTCAGTGGAATCTATGTTTGTGATAGATATCTTTAGGAATGTGGTCCTCTGCCTTTCTTATCTTCATTTTCCTTTGTAGGCCTTCACTCCTGGTCGGGATCTCTCAAGTGATGCTGAAGGTTACAGGAAGAGCCACATGTCTTACATAGTACCAGCTAAGCAATCACAGAGACAAGACAGCAGCCATTTCAAATATATCTAGTCTAGAGGCTGAATTTCACTGAACTGATTTAGATCAAATGCCCTTCTCTGAGCTGAACTGTGGCCAGGGAATATACCAATACACCTAGGTCCCTTGCTGACTCCTGCATCTGGAGAAAAGTAGAGTCATTCCTGCTTGAATCACATGCACTAAAAGAGGAAAAAGGTTTGTAACCCAAAATAAAAATCTATGAGTTATGGACAGGAACACATATGCATGCAGTGAGGATGCGCACGCGTGTGCAAACACACACACACACGCACGCACACACACACGCGCGTGCACACACGCACACACATGCACACGCACACACACACGCACACACACACGCACACGCACACACACACGCGCGCACACACACACACACACTTTAAATCATTTTGCACCCCATATGATATCCTCAAAATAGGATGATTCAAGGATGATATGATAAAGGACTACTTACTTAATAAAGATTTGGGCAGGGTATAGAAAGAAATACAGAGAATAGGAACAAGAGGCGACAACAGTTACCAGAATATGGAAGAAGAGAGTCTTTTAGAGATGATCACACTGAGAGAAGCAATGGCCTTTTGTCACAGGACAGAGCCAGCACAAAGCACTTTGGCAGGGAGGAAGCGGGGAGAGCAAATTCATGACACTAGGGGAGAAGTGTGGTTAATTGCCATTCTAAATCCTCAACACAAGATGTACTGACTGGAAAACTGTAAGAATAGGTTCAGGATTTAACAGTTTTAGATCAAAATATGACATGGACATGACTGAGCACTCTAATGTGATTGAAATGAACATCTTTAGCAAGTGGTGGCTTCTCAGTTCTTTGAACTCTGAAGTCAGCAGAAGCTTATATTGCAGCTGGAGTCAACATGAGAATGGCTAGTGTTAAAAGGGCCGTGCAGCTAGACTTCGGTGTATGTGAGCAAGTGGCCAGTTGGAGCTTTAAGCAAGACTATTACTGGTGGGCTAGAGCTGAGAACATCAGTTAGGTTTAACCAGAAAAGAGGTTCATCTTAGCAGTCATGATGGGCATTTCAGAGCCTTTCAATAAAACAAACATATCTGGTCATAAGTACAAATACAATGTTCTTTCCTGAAGTCAGAAAAGATACCCTTCAGGAATTTAAACTGGAGATGCATGCACCCTATCACTTACTCTGGCACTTGGCCCCACATAGAATGAGGAAGGCCTTTGCTAGAACCAGGGAAGACTATCCTCAGAACAAGCAGACTTTCATGCATATGCTATGGGGAGGTGACTCAGCCTGGAATGTGAAGTACAGGCTGGAGTAAGCAACTCCCAATTATAGGAGTTGAGATTTTGCGAGTCTTAAACATTGGTAGAAGGAATCTAGGATTGCTCATTTCTTTGAATGTAGGTACACTGTCTTATTTGATTTAATCTTCCAAGCATCTAGCTTATTTTTAGGCACATAGAAGTTGCTTAGAAAATTACTGTGTAGGAATAAATTCAAGAAATCTATTGATAGGTATAGATGTTGAACTCTGGGCAGCAGTCCTTTTGAAAATCTGATCCTTATAGATTCTGCTCTGAGAAAGACAAGAAAACAGATATGACATCATGTCAAATGTCAGAAATCAAATTGTGCATCAAGCTGAATGAAGTAGGCATTATTGGGACTGATAAATTAACAAGCCTTGAAACAAACAGACAAGAAGCAGTTGTAACAGGGCATCCCTCAAGTCAAATTCATAAATGCTAGACAATTACTGGAGTGTCTTTATGTATCATTAATAGTGACTTTCTCTGAGCCAGAGTTAGATTCATAAAGGAATAGCACTCGGTGAAATACCGTTAGGATTATCATTAGCAGGTCTTTGTTGAATTGTGAATGAATCTTCCATCTTCCACTATATCAAAATATGTAACTTTATTATAGCTGCAATTTCATTATTTTCTCCGGCTATTAAATATTACTGTCAAGTAATTACTTAATAAATTATTTTAAAATTCTTAGAGGACTACTCTTTCAATATCAAGTTATAATTTCCCCATATTTTCCAAATATTAATATAAATAAACAAGCTACATGAAAATTATTTGATTTTATTGCTATATTTAACAAGTTGTCTATGTTTGTCCAGTGAAGATCAGGGATCGTTTTTGTTATTAATGGTTTCTAAATTTGTTTGAAATTTAAATTTTATCTTTTAATAGAAAGATGTGCACTCATTTGTTAGAATTTCTTTATCACATATATGAGGGCTGTCTGGAAAAAAATCCAGCCATAAATGCCTCTATTTTTCATATTACATGGCTGGAAACTTTCCAGACAGCCCTAGTATTTGCAAGATCTGTCTTGTTTATTTATACATAGAGCTATTAGAAAAGAGATTAAACATACTGTATTTTAGGACAGAACTGCAAACACACATAGTATTACAATACAAAAGTAGTACAATTTAGCTTTAAATATAAGTTGAAATTATATGTGTAAGTCAATACAAATGTGCAAATGTGTTTAAAAGGCCATAGCATTTTCATTGGCCTAGCTCTCACTCACTGATCAGAGGGCTAAAGAAAGACAAATAAGGGAAATTTTATTGAATATGACTGACTGGTTATGGGAAGTCACGAAAGCTCTCTAGCCTGGTTGACTAGAAAAAAAGAATAACTATCGATAACAGGAAAATCAAAATGAGGAAGAAAAGTTTATTAAAAATGAATGAGTTTGGCCTTAAAGACATTCAACTGGGATATAAAAGTGACAATAAACATTTATGTAGTTCTTAAGAAATGTGAGAGTAGAATTCAAGAAGGAGCTAGTAACCAAAATACAAGCATGCATGAGAGTCTTTTGTCTAAAGTTAGGACGTATGACACGGGTCACAGCTCAGAGAGGAGGGACGCAGAACGAAAAGGAGGCAAAGGCAGCCCACGCAGCAGGTAACGGAGAAGGAGCCATCAGAAAGGAAATGTGGCTAAGAAAACAACAGGGACAGGGTAGTGTTCACACAGCTGGGTTTAAAGTCAGAATTCATTCAATACCTGGGCAACACTGGAGGTCCTCAGCTCAGTCTGGGCTAGGGCTGTTCCAGAAGACACCACTTTCCTCCACGTTACCATCAAGTATCATGAAAGGACTCACCAATAAAAAGGTGGCAAAAGGAGTGCTAAGGTGCTGTTCACTCCCCCAAATACTGCACCCCAAATAGCCCAACGGGCTACAGGAAGGGCTTTTCTTCCAGAGAGGCCTGTGATGACTGTCCTCTTCAAAAAGCAAGAGCTCGTTTCATAGCCAAAGCGCACCCTCCATCAGCCTCTGGGCAAGAACCATCCTGTTTCATTGCCCTTCATTAAGGAAGGACTAGTGTGTTGATCAGAATAGGCTAGGCTGCCATAACAACCCCTAAACCCAAGTGGCTTCAACAGAACAAAAGGTTGTCTTTCACTTGCAAACGTTTTGGAGTTTGCCAAGGCAAATGTTCTCTCTGCCGTCACTCGGCAATCCAAGAATCTCTGATCTATGACACCACCGTTTTCAACGTGTGTCCTGCATGCTCACCACGGGAGGACTAGAAAGAAACTGGCAGGTTGCACAGGGGTGTGGCGGTTTTATTCAGCCTCAGTTTGCCCCATCCAAAACTATGTCTCCCAGAACTCCTGTCCCCTTTAAGTTTTTCCAATCAGAGGCAGCCGACATAAGAACACCCTCAATATTTGGAAGGCAGAAGTGAAACAGCCATGGTCACACTCTGAGAGTCATCATAGCTAGAGACAGTGAGAGACAGACAGCAGATTCCAACTTTTGTTTTTTTCTCCCCCGACATTGAAAAATAAGTGCAGATGGGCAGGAGAGTTGAGCTTCCTCTTACTCATACGCACTCCATGCCTGAGTAGCCTTTCTAATCAACAGTAATACCCAGCCTGCCGGAGAAGAGAATCTAGGTAGTTTGCATAAAATAGAAAGGGACCTGAATAAAGGAATTGGGAATAGAAAAAAAATAGGTATAAATAGCACAGTAGCTCAATACATTAGACAAAAAATTATCTGAACACATTATTACTTTAATTTGATTGAATTAATTACAGCCATCAAGCAGTGGTTTCAAAAAAAGGGGAAAAAAGCATAATTAAGAAAAACATTAAAATATAACCTAATCTTTAGAGGTCACTCTAGAATTTCCTAACTAAACAGTCTGTTGGCAGGCTTTGAAGAAAATGATGAAACTTGGCTTATATCTGAAGCTGTGTTACTAAAAAATTGAAGCATAATTCTTATAAGAAATATGATATAATGCAATGAATTAATTTAACTCTTGGTCCTTATACCCTCCATAAGATCAATCACACCATTACACACCATTACCTGGTGGAAATAATAGTAGTAGTAGTAGTAGTAGTAGTAGTAGTAGTAGTAATAGTAATATAATAGCTAATATTACTAAGAGCTTACCCTATGTTAGACAATTTGCTAAGTGCTATATTTATCTCATTTAATCCTCATTAACTCTAGAAAAGAAACACTATTATTATCTCCATTTTACAGATAAGAAAATTGGAGTTGAGATAATAAAGCTTTATTCAAGGTCACACAGTAAGGAAACTGCTCTCTTAATGCAATTCTATGCTCTCTACCACTAATGCATGCCACCTTCTTCCATTCACAGACTTCCAAAAATGTTCATCCAGCTATAAATACTATGTAACCCTCAGCAAAAATTTCTTTCCAATAGATTTTATTAATTTTTCATGAATGTAAATCTGTTATGAACCTCTACATATTATTTTGATTATCTTCTTGGTTTTATGGTCTTTCAAGAAGTCAGTCTCTGTGGAATTTGAGTTTAATTTAAATTCAACTCAAATTGAAAAAGGTTTGGCACTCTCCTGAGTACTACCAATTTCTGGTGTGGAAATGTTGACCTAGTTCTACGTAAGGGGTAAATTCACACAGCTTAAATATAATCTTTATGGAAAGAGGTGAGTTATTGTTCATGTCCCATTTACATAGAATACTGCCCTTTCTAATAACCCTTTTATTATTGTAAATGTTTAAAGAATAAATATAATTGTGCTGATCCTTTAACAACAATGATCCATGCTATTTTGACCATGTCTTTATATCTTATAGCCTGAATATCCCATTTAGGTTCAGTCTTAGGGAATATAACAATATTTTATATTGTTGTAAGTCACAAGCTCAAGTCTCTATATCTTTAATCTGGAAGATAAAATGGGTATGTAGAAAACAGTTGTCTTCTACTTCTGTGACCTGAAAATATATACTAAATCTGATAAAGAAAAGAGGAAAGCTCATTAATTATCTAAGTACATGATATCAAACAGACAATTATTCCAGACCATTATACTGATGGCATATAGACATTGATATTGGTTCATATAATAAAGTTTTGGGAACATTAAAAATTCTACTAATTAGAGATATCAAAATTATAACCTGTGACATAGCTTCCGGATCAGAAAATGGCTCCAAGCTTCTTAGAGTATTTATTAAAAAATTATTTAGAGGAATATTATAAAATTTATAAATTGTTACAAAATATTGTATAACACTCCAAAAGTATTGTGACGTTTTGTTAGGCTACTATTGACCTTTTGGCAATACCTCAGAAAACAGACCAAAAGTAGCATAAATTCCTTGTTCTCTTTTCACAATTTTATGGATAGATTTGTTCTTACTGCATATCTTAGTAACCCTAGCATACAATTCTTTTTCTCTCCTTATTAAGTCAAGAACTGTCACATTTTCACTTAACTGAAGCACTTCATGGCTTCTCTTTGGCATATAGGCATTCCCAGCACCCTACTCTTGCGCTCTGTGGCCATTAAGCAAAATAAGGGTGACTTAAACACAAGCACTGCAATACTTCAACAATTGATTTAATAACCAAGATGGCCACTAAAATGACTAACTGGTGAGAAGCATATTTAGCATGAAGATGCTGCTGAAGGGATGATTCACATCCCTGCCAGCGGGGGATGGAGCAAGCAAGACATCACATAAGATTTTCATTGTATTACAGAACAGCGTGCAATTTAAAACATGAATTGTTCACTTCTGAAATTTCCTATATATTTTCAGGTCACAGTTGACCACAGGTAACCGACGCCATGGAAAGCAAGACTGCAGATAAGGGTTCTGCTTCTGTGTATCATCAGATTCCCAGCTGTCTCATGGGTGGGTTGTTAGCCCCTGGGTCAGGTGTTCATCACAAGGCACAGCAGCTGTAGCATGTCCAACTGAAAGACAATTTTAAAGGGTAGCTTCGATAGGAAAAAACACACCAAAGTATACCTCAAACTCCACCGACAAAATGGATAAAAGAAACAAACAATAAATTGCAGTGTTATTAGCCTATGGATTTAAAATTCAAATGAGCAAAGAAGACAATTTTTATGGTGGCAAATAGGGCCTGCCCAAATAAAAGAAATAACAGGGACCTTTAAAATAATTTACCTGGTCATTTTTTAATCCCATTTTTAATGCAAATAAAACAATTTCATGTTGAGATTTCTGTAACTTAAAAAATAAATGTTTAATGAAGTAATGATGCTTTTGATTTTTTTTTTAACTCAACAAGGCTGTTTGGATATCATAACTATGCTTTACAGCTTCAATATGCACATGTTCAAATGGACAGGTCTCAGATTGTAGGCCACCGAAATGGTATTCTGACAGTAGGATTTCTATTACGGATCAAGCAAAAAATAAAATCTTAGCATTTAATGCAATTGATTTTAAATTGAGTTTTGTTGAATGAACTCATAAAATATCTGTTTAATTAAAAATCAAAATTTCCTAATATCTTATAAATATGCCTTCTAGGTATATTTCTAATATTCATCTATCAAGCCATGTATATATAATACATAAAGTAAATCACAAAGCTATCTGAAAATGTCGTAAGCATTGTTGTTTTTCATTCATTATAGAAACAAATTTTAATTCTTCTGTTTTTCTGCTTAGAACTTATAAAGCATTTTCTATTTTCTGTGGAATTCTTAGTACTGCAAAGGAGGCATTTTAAATTCACTGACTGATTTTAATTTGTGGTGATCTATATTCCCTTTATCTACAATTCCATAAGTTTTATTAAGAGCCCATTTTGTGAAAAGCACCATACTTAGTGAGGCAATTAGGTTTTAAACTGGCTGTTAATCAATGATTAAACTTCCATTTTATTCTTTTTCAACAATTCCCTAACAGATGAATAAATACATACATGAACAGGTAAGTCCTTAGATAACTGAGGATTGATTACATTTCCTAATAATTTACCTACTTTAATTGGTTCTCCTTTGCTTCTATATTCTCTTTATTGCAGATTCCTCCTTAGCAATCTTTCTCTGTGCACACTGAAAGGACAAGTTAATGTCAAGGAAAAAAAAAAACTAACATTTTTATCCATAATTAATCACTAGAATTCTCTTGAATTGATCTTTCTTTAAATGGGATTAATAGTAGAAATTGGAATTTTTTTTAATTTTTAAATTATGTGAAGTTGAGTTTACTACTATTTTAATTTAAAAAAATGTTTCTGTGAATAGAAACACTACCAATATTTGCTAATAATGCAGGTACTTGGTGGTTTACAAATTGCACACATCATCTCTTTGTGTACACTAAGAAAAGTTCTACAAATTTTATCATCTGTCTGGAATTTATATCCCAGCTTTCTTCCAAGTGGCCATTAGTATAAGCCTCCACTTCCATTTCCCCTCCTGCAGTATTTTAATTTAATTTAAATATTACCTATTTAGCATAATGCACATTTTAAATGCTTTTTATTGTTAAATTTATTGCGATGACATTGATTAGCAAAAATTACATAGGTTCGAGGTGTACAATTCTACAGTGCATCATCAATGTGTTGCATTGTGTGTTCCTCACCCAGAGTAAAATACTATTTTTTTTACAATAACTGTAAAAACAAAGTTCCGTTATGGAAGTCTAATAAAACATTACTGCATACAATTTCAGATCTTCAGAGGCTGCAGCATTTCTAGGAGGACCGGTAATTTAACGACAGAATGTGTTCAGAAGAGGAAAGCTATGTGGGCCTAAATTCTAGAGTAACCTGAATCCAAGAAAGTTAGGAGGAGAAGACAACCCAGTTGTTTAAGCCAAATCAGGAGCTCGGTGTCCTAGCTCAGGTGGGATTGGGTAACAAATCCAAAAATCAAACTAAAGAAAGAGGTCAGAGTTCAGTTCTTTTTTTTTAATTCATTTTTATTGTTAGACTTATTGGGGTGACATCTGTTAGCAAGGATTACATAGGTTTCAGAGTTCAGTTCTTTGGCAATGGTTGACAACAATTCTTCAAAACTAAAGTTGGTAGCAAATCAGAAGCAACAATGAAGGGAGAATAGGATAGATAGATCTTCAGGGCCAAACAGGAAAACAGGATGTATAATAGGAAATACTACATCCAAAAAGTTGAAGACCTACAGGACAACAAGGAGCACCAAGTGAATAGAATACACTATAGCAGTCATGTCCAGAAGAATTTTCTGCAATAAGGGAGAGTATTATCCTGTACCATCCTAAGAGTGACCTATCCATATGAGCCTTTTGAGCACTTGAAATGTGCTCAAAAGATTTAATGCAAGTAAGGAATTGAATTTTAAACTTTACTTAAATATAATCAATTTAAATACACATTTGTAACTAGTGTATTAGACAGTGAATCTCTATGGGTATAACTGGGTCTCACCAAGTCACATGCACTATGTTTCATTACCACATGACCTCCTCCAATGTTTCCATCATAATGTCACACTTCTATTAGTTTAAAGAAGATCAAACAAACCAATTAGAAAACATGCAAAAGACATTAAGAAACATTTCACCAAAAATATATATCTAGATGTCAATAAACACATGAAAAAATGTTCAGCATCATTAGTCATTAGAGAAATTAAAATTACAACCACAGTGTGATACCATAACACACACCAACATGATTAGCATAAAAAAGTTTGGCAATACCAAATACTGATGAGGCAATAAAAAAATCTGGATCACTCATACATGGCTGCTGGCAATATAAAATTATATAGCCACTCTGGGAAAGTTTGGCAGTTTCTTATAAAAACAAAATATTCTACCACCACAGTACCTAGCAACTGTATTCCCAGGCATATATCCCAAAGAAATGAAGTCGTCTTTACAGACAAGCCTGTATGTGAGTGTTTATAACAACTTTATTCATAATAGTCAAAAACTGTAAACAACCCAGATGTCCTTCCACAGTTGAATGCATAAACACACTAGTACATCCATTCTATGAAATACTGCTCAAAAATTACAAAAAAGGAAACATTAACACATACAATGACCTAGACGAATCTCCAGAGATTTATACTGAATGAAAAATATCAATCCTAAAAGATTACATAACATATGATTACAACTATATAACATTCTTGAAATTACTAAATTACGAAAATGGAAAACATTAGAGATTGACAAGGAGGGGGTGGAAGTGGGTGCAGCTGTGATTATACAAGAACATGAGGGATCCTTGTGGTGACGGAAATGTTCTGTACCTTGACAGTATCAATGACAATACCCTGGTTTTGAAATTTACAAGCCTGTACTGTAGTTTCACCAGCAGTTATCATTGGGGGAAACTGGGTAACGAGTACATGGTCATTCTGTAGTGTTTCTTACAACGCCATGTGACTCTACAATCAACTCAAAATAAAAAATTTAATTGAAAAAATTCACAGAGCTAAAAAGAAAAAAATGCCGAGCACAAAGAATGTTCAAGGCCAGGGAGAAAAAAAATGGTGCATCTTGGCATTTTTGATAGCTATATGTTTGAAGAAAAGAAATTTTTACTTTAAAGGATAAGACTAAGAAAGCAGAGGAGTTAGAGGAAGACGGATTAAGGCTTGGTGCAGAGAAAGAGCTTTTCAGTAGAAACTAAAGGGTGTCCAACGCTGGACTGGATTGCCTAGACTAGAGTAAGCTTGTCCAACCCGCAGCCCCCAGGCCACATGTGACGGTTTTGAAAGCAGCCCAACACAAATCCGTAGACCTTCTTAAAATTATGTACGATAATTATGCAGGGACATTTTTTTTTTTAGCTCATCAGCTATCATTAGTGTTAGTGTGCTTTATGGGTGGCCCAAGACAATTCCTCTTCCACTGGGGTCCAGGGAAGCCAAAAGATTACCCCTGGCCCTGGCCTAGAGAAGTAAAAGTCATGGAATGTGTTCAAGTAGGAAGAATGTTGCAAAAGGCAGATTGCATTTGGTGGAAGTTGGACCTCACTGGGGAATCACAAATTCACATGCCAGCAGGGAGTTAGTGAGGTGATAAACAAGAACTACTAATGCATTCTGGGGAAAAAAATAAAGAGCAATACAGAATGAGGCTGTGGAAACGGGAGAGGCCATCTGCCACCTACCTCACGGAGACGGTTGCCTATGAGAATACAGACCTAGTGGAGCTAGACCTTCGGATGAGTCAAGAGAAGCTAGAAATCTGGCTTTTTATATAAAAAAGCCCAATAATTAAACATCTTTACTGATTTGCTCATTATGTTCAAATACTATGAGGTCTAAAACTATGTAGCCCAAATAAAATTTATCTAGAACTTATCCTATTGCTTTAATGTAAGCACTTTACGTGAGTCACAAAAACTGGTGTCGATCATTGCATCCCTGCATTTCAATTTCCAAAACCTCCTTATATTTATAACTCATTAGAGATTGCTATTTCATCTTGAGTAAATATCTCCTTTGCTGCAATTTGTATTTAATATTAAGGTAGCAATTAGACCATCTTTCTGTTAAGCCCTACATAGGATGTCCATTTATTATTTTTTTGGAGGTCATTTACAAGAGCTCCAATTTGTTGCAGAATATATTATTATCCTTGTCACCTATAATATATTGTGTTTCATTGTTCAAATTTACTTCATGAAGTTATGTCTTTTCTCCTGAAATGTCTGGAACTTTCTTGAGAGAAAGTGTCAAGTCTTACATTTTCTTTTTTCTCTGTTCATATTACTTACCACACTTTGGATTACACTTAAATAAGTGGTAAAAGTGGTTAGTTTACAGGACCTTGCATCAAATAATTAATTGAAGATATTCCTGGTCAGAAAGGGAAAAGATGGGATAAGTGGGCTGGAAGATGTCCACAGTCCTACCCTCTACAGGCTTACCATCAGAACTATCACAGCCTCAAAGCCTGTCAGTGGGCCTTTCCCTTTTTATTTTTTTATTTTCTTGCTTTTTGGTATGTGGGTGGCTCCCTGACTGGGAATCGAACCCAGGCCACAGCGCTGACAGCGCCAATGCCGAAGCCTTAAGCCACTACACCATCAGAGACCTTCCCCTTTTTAATTTGCCGCACCATTTGTGTTCCCCAGGAGTTTTAGGGAGCTCTCCAACAGACAGCGATTGAAGATACACATTCACTGTTTTGAATTTCAAAAAGAAACAAAGAAACAATCACACAAACGCTGTGTTCTGTGCATTTTGCGTAACTGCGGCCTTGGGAGGAATCGGCATTGCAGAGCAGCTTAAATGGGATTTATAAACCGAGGGAGAAGGTAAATGGATCATACTCGTTCCCTTCCTTTCATTTTCCAGGTAGATGTGGGTACTATGGCCAATGCAGGAATTCTGTAATACAAAGTAGGCGAAGTGACCAAAAACCTGGCAGGGGGCATCTTGCAACAGGGAAAAATAATAAGTCCCCAGGCTTACAGCATCTTCAAGTTCCCATTTTTCATCAAATACTGAAATTTCAAGTTGTAAAAATAACTGTTGAAAGAGCACACACTTGCCAGAAGTCAGGGATTTCATACTAAGGAGAAACACACACACACACACACACACACACACACACACACACGGTTCTCATTCGCCCATCCATAAAATGAAAAATTGTCAAGAGTCACCCACAAGGTCTCTGACCATCAAATCTATGCTTTTGAAACAGGTGGGCAAAGATAAAGTTCAGTAAAACTGCTGTCTAAGGAAGCTTCATCAAAAACTAACTTTAAGAAGTTCGGGGAGTTCCCTGGTGGTGTAGTGGCTAAGGCTTCGGCGCTGTCAGCGCTGCGGCCTGGGTTCGATTCCCAGCCAGAAGTTTTACTTCCGCACAAACAAAACCAGGTTTCGGAAAGGCCCACAAGCCAAGAGTGAGAAGGGGTGAAGCTGTTGTGCTCCAAGCAGCACGCCCCCTGCGGGACTCCTGACTTTTCAAGACAACGTGGTTTTCGTTTCACTGCCTCCGAAACTGGTTGATCTGTGTTCTGCCCTCCCCCACCAAGAGCTTTATTTCCTTCTTTTTTTCTTACCTCCATCAAACTTCTCTACACTCAGTGCATTCCTTTGCCTCACCGCTGCTCCAACTATGACACATCCCTTTCTTCACCCCTAATGTGGTAGCTCTTATTTGGCTTTCATAAATGCATGCTTTTGTAGAAAGACCAAAAAAGACAAAAAAGATCCATGTCCCACTGGGATTTCAGCTCTAAAACTCAGTTCTGAGGACATAAGCTGCACGGAGAATGGATGACCACAATTGTAGGAATGACAGCCCGTAAACCTTACTGGCAGAACGGTCTTCTCAGATCCCGAAATGCCACAGAGCAGTACAAAGGAGACAGACGTGCTCTCTGTTATTTCCTGTAACCTTTTAGTTCTGAAAGAACAAAGGTTAACAAACAATAGACAATTTCTTTCAAAGTGCAGTTTCTTTGCTGACTTCAAGTATTAGATCTAAGTCTAGTGAAAGCAGCGGTAGCAACAGTGTTACTTGGGCTTTTTATTTTTTTCAAGGGACAGAAAAAAGGGAAGCGATTTCTTGTTTACCTGGATTACTGGAGCACCCTTTTAACGGGTCACCGACTTCTGCCTTTGCTTCCCCTGTCCTCTCCAGCTCACTCTCCCAGAGCCGCCTGCGGGAGCCTTTGATACACATCAGATGGTGAACCTCTTCCACAAAAACTGCAAGGGCTCTGCCCTTCCCTTGGGATCACAGCCCGAATGTTACACCACCTCCTCACACACTCATCTCCTTTTCGGTGCAGACCTCATTGACGCCCCCTCACACCCCTCACTCCGCTTGGCTGTCTTTGGAATACACCCAGCAGTCTCTAGGCCTCGGGCCTCTGCACCAGCTGTTCTCCGGCTGCCACCACGTCCCCGTAGATGTCACCACCTTCAAGACTTTGCTCAAGATCATCTCAAAAGAGACCTGCCTCCACCACCCTATCTATATAAGATCAAAATCCCGTTTTCTCCTATTTCTACTATACTTCCAACTCCTTTAATCCTGACTTACTTTTCCTTTGTCCATATTATTTATTATCTCTTTTGTGTACTGTCTGCTAATAATGGAGGTCCTGCAAAGGCAGGGATTTTTGTTTTACTCACCCATTTAACTCAACTACCTAGAACCAGTGCCTGGCATATGTGTGGTAGACACAACTACATTTATTGAATAAACTAATTAATGTTGAATTGATTTGCATTTTTTCTATGAATAGAGGTATTATCCTAGAAAGAAGAAAAATTATATTGTTAACAAAGTAATTGTAATTCACAATCACTGAATTATCAAAAACTACTGATTTTCTGAATTTGAAATCATGGACCTTTTTTTCCCCTCAAAGATCATGGAAGACTGTCAAAATCTATACCTTAAAGTAAGCCATAAGGTCCCAGGTGAATGTGAACTAGCAAATGAATTGAAAATTTGGAGGCCATTTTTAAATTGCCTTAATCTAGGAAAACAGGCCTACCTTTGCTCTCAGCCTAGTTGCCTTACCCTCAGCTGTAAAGGTATGGGAACGAGGATTTTGGTGCAATATCCAAGTTTTCTCCTGTTTCTTGACACCTATGTCAGTGAGTCAAATCCTTCCCGGATCTGCAGCTTGTCCCAGTGAGATGCTCTGGTCTGGGCCCGTGACCCCTAATTCCTACTCTCTAGAATCCTTGTAATGTTTTAGAGTCCTTGTTTTCTAATCTCCTTGCTGCTCAGTCTCTTGACTGTGCACACTCATACCCTCAGCTGATTCCGAGAGACTTGGCTGGTTTTCCAAATACTGATCTGTGTGCTAGATACAGAAATACATCACTCAGATTGCCCTTTTCAGAAATACTTGTTGACCAGTCCCAGCCTGGCAGGGACTGCCTGAGCTTCACGGGGCTCAATGCCCCATGGTCTCACCTTTCCCAAGGCAGCACGCACCCAGTGATGGCTCAGTGATGGACCTCCCTGCAGGTTGGCCAAGGCGTAGCCTGACATGTATCACAAGCCAACTTCTTCCTCCGCCCAACCCTGCTTTCACTTCTTTCCTTCACAGTTATCGATCTCGAATAAACATCTTAGGTTTCCAAACACCATCCCACTACCCGATTCTGGATGACCCAACTGACAACAACCTCTAACAGTCTTAACTAGCAGAAATGTCAAAACCGAGATACTTGAAGAGGTAGAAAGTGAAGCAGAATATATATGAACAATACTCAGGGAGAAACGTATGATACATAAGAGACTTATCTACTGCTAAAGCAAGGCTAGTAACAGTAATGAGTCCTCGTTGTATTATGTGTTCTGAACATCAACTAACAACAGACGAAAGCTACTTTGCTTTCTTAAGGTTTTGCTTTCAAAGCAGCTTTCTTAGGGCTTGAGCCAAAACTCTCTTCCAACTCACCCTCTGGAAAACTCTCCCTCATTTTAAGTTAATAGTTCTTTTATAATAATACATCAATTTATGAGATAATCAGAACATAATTTAGATCATGAATGAGAACCTAGCAGAACTGAATTTACTATATCATATAATTTATAAGAATTTCATCTGAAATTTGTATATTAACAACATCTATTTGCCAAAAGTCACTTTCAACTACATATCTTTCTGTTTTAAAACACTTTAGAGATACAGTGGATCTAAGATACAGTGAATTTATTGTTAATATTGTTAATATTTCTGCTGCTGGTTGCTACTACCTTATGTTGGCTCAAATCATCCACCTCTCTTTGTGATACATCCCTGTATTATTCAAGGTAAAACTGCCATTGATCCAATGCATCTAATGTCTAAAGAGACATCTTGCTAGATGCAAAATCACACACAAGCACTGCCTTCCCTTTGCTAAGTGTGAATATAGTTAGCATTTTCCAAACCCTCTCTAGTAACCACACAGTCCTTCTGAGTGGCTGATTTCTGTGCCAAACCCATTGGGCTTGGCCCCTTTTGAGCAGTTCTGAATTCCAAAGGCTGCTTGTTTGAAAATTCATGAGCTTCTCAATGGTGCAGTTCCTTTTCTGGCTGTCCCACTGCTCAGTTAGTTCAGACAACAAGCTGCTTGGGGATGGATAATTTTTTCTCTTAGCTGCCAAAACCTACAAGGAAGTTGGTGTTTTACTGCTATTGTGGAATTTTCAGAAGTTTGGAAAACAGAGGATTTTATTTTCTGTTTTGTTTTGATATAGGACATTTCAACAATGACCTTGGCAGTGATACAAAAATCTCCATGCTTGTAGGCCAGAGTAACAGTTGCAGCCATCTGGCTGGCATATAGCACCCTCTGAGTAGGATAGATATAAAAACAGTCAGCAATTAAGAGGTTTAAAATGGCTTTCCCATTAGTTTCTGAAATGAACGATCCCATGATAAAGATAAAACAGGCAATAAAAGGGTTGCTGATTCTCTATCAGCATACTTCCCATCACGATAAAAATTGTCTGACACCTGTATTATTTCTTAATTTCTCAGTCCCTCTCTATTATCACCACCACTATTCACCTAGATTTCTGGACTCAAATTTTCTTTTGTCCTAAATATAACATCCCCAAATCATGATAAACTACAAAATCATTAAACAATCCACTATATGGCTCGTTATGTGTATTATTCTCCCTTGAGAATATGACTAAGGCTTGATTCCAAAGAACAGATGAAATCTCTTTAAACAGTATAATGTGAATCACTGGACTTTAATTTTTAATTTCAGGACTTAATGTTTATATGACAAACATTAAATATTTTATTAGAATAATTTTAAACAATAAAAGACAGCAGAAAGTTTTAATTCTTGAAAGTGAAAGACATAGTTCCTTTAGATCAGGAATTATGCCTTCTGACCTCTTTAAAATTATTTAAAGATTTTAAACATATCAAGATATATAAGTAGCACTACAAATTATAGTATATTTCTAGTACAATAAGAAGAGACCAAAGTTACCCAATGATCTAAAAGCAAATTTTGAGAAGTTGTGGTGAAGTTAAAGTGCAAAGAGTTTGGGAAGAGGTGTCTAATCCCCATCATCCAGCTCGCTCCTTAGAATTCTATCCTGCCTGCCCAGGAAACGTGTCCTGCTAGCAACCTGCAGAAGAGGCTCTGTGCTGTCACTTATTTTGCACTTTTTACTTAGGGTAACATATTTTTATCCAAGTCTTTCAGAGATTTCTCACTTACTTGTCAAGTTCAGAAAACCCAGAGCTGGGAGAGATCAGACAGGAATCTTCCCAGACAAATTAGCATGTTGAAGGAAGATGATGTAAATGGCAGTGTGAATCTCCCCTGTGCTTGGGCACAGAGAAAATGTTAACAAGTGATGGTTTCATGCATCTGGGCTAGTGATTTACGAAGTTGCTTCCTGATTTAATAGAGGGCTAGAAAGGATTGTTGTTATACCAAGTAAAAGAATCATAAAATGGTAATGAATGTTATGAAACTTCATGAATATTTCATCTAAAGACAGGCTGTTAGATTTATTTTGAGGTTAAAGAGCACATAGGCCATAAATCAGGCTCAAGATGGAGTTGCTTGAAGTTCATAGCTGGTGAGAACTGTTTACATGTTAGGCAAGGCTATCTGTGGGTGTTTACAGTCACATGTTAGAACCCAGTGAACTTAAGATAAAGAAAAAAAATTCAGTTTTAAAATATATCACCTTAAACAGGCTCAGCAGTTTTCCAGAAAGCATTAGAGGTACATTCTGAAACAAAATTGGCATTATGGTAATTTTCCCATTGGATTTATTAAGTATTCAAAACTATAATCAATATTCAATAAAAATATATTGCAAGGCTAATGAACTGGTGTGATAAAATCAAGTAATGAGTATAACCCTATTCTTTAGCTATGAATTACACATATAACCATCATTTACATTAAATATTAACTATAGCATCAGTTGCAAGGCAATTTCTCATTTTGAATATAGTTAATTTAAAATTCACTACTTATTTTGTTAGATAGGCATTTTTATTTCTTCCAATAGAACCCAAAAAAATATGCTTCCCCAGGCTGTACTAATGGCATAAACATAAAATTTACTTCAGTGATTACGGGATTTCCCTTCTAGCTCTGTAGCTAGCTAAGAGCCAGCCCCTTAATTTCTTTAAATTAAGTATTTCCATTTTCTTATGTGTAAGAAATGTTACTTAAATAACATTTTTGAATTATTTTTTATTAATCTGGCAGTGGAAATGAAAACCTAAGAGTTCATTCATTCATTTGATTGGTCACTCAGAATAATTTTGAATGCTTACTATGTGACATGTACCTCGCTGGGGACGGAGATGAAATTGTAGATGAATACAACATAGTCCCTACCTGTAGGTTATTTTGCTTCAAAAAGGGTACACATAAGTAAGTAAGAAATTATTTAAAAAGTGTGATAGCTGACATCATAGAAGCTTTTACACGAGTATATGGGAGAGACACATGCCTGAGAATTTAGGACTCAAAGATGAGCCCTAGAGAAAAGGGCTCAAACCTACCTGAACTATGAATACAGTCATAATAAAATAGGGTGTAAACCATGAGGAAATAAAAAAGCATGATCTAACAGAGGAGCTGAGGAAAGCTTGCAATGGTTGAAGTGTACTGCCTGTGAGCTCTTGTAGGAGAGCATAGGAAGTTGTGGAGGGAAGCAAAGGAAGGCTAGACCATGCCTACAAACCCTGCAAGTAGTGTGAACTCTTCCTCAGGGCAATGGATTTCACTAAAAGGGTTTCAGCAGCATAGTGATATCATTAGATTTCTATTTCATCTTGTTTCAAGTTACGTTTCCTGTTTGGTAAAGAAAATGCTTTATATTTCTATACTTCATACTAAAATGAAAATTAAGAATTCATACTGAATATCAAACTTTTTATGTAGAAAATGTTGAACATCACCAATGCTCTTGAACGATAGAAAAGAGGGTGATCACATATATACATATCTCTAAGAATAAAGTCAGAGTGGGGTAATTACCCTGAAGAATTTCCTGATAATAATGGAATAGTTCCAAAGATAGATCATGAGAGCTCCTTATGAAGGTCTTAAAAGTAAAAATTACTTTTCCTTTTAAAGGAGAAAAAGTAGCCTACCCTTAAAAAAATATCAATCCCTAAAGGTGGTGTATTTCTGCATCTCTGTACCCTCATCCTGCTCAGTACCTAGAATATGTAGTATTAAAATAATTACTAATATTGTTTAAGAGAACACAATGTCAGTCCCTAGTTTACATATATTAGCTTATTCAATTCTCATTTTTAAGTCTATGTTATAAACACTACAAGTACCTACCCATTAAAGATGAGGAAATTAGGCACAGAGAGTTAAGTGATGTGCCTATGTTATACCATCAGTGAGCTGCAGAGCTGGGATTTGAGCCCAGACAGCCCAGAAATACTGGGCTTCCCAGTGTTCTCAGTCATGACATACTACCTATTATAACACAGTTTACACAGTTTTCATAGTAATAATCAGCAGAAATATCAATGAAAATTACTATAAAAAACTGCTCCTGTTTATCCTTGAATATTGCTTTATGTTTATTTATGAGAAGTTTGTATCGAGAGGAAGAAAAAAATCCCGACTTGATTTTCTTTGAGGCAAACATACTTTTGCTGATTTGACACTTGTAGCAGTGCGTTTGCCCACTGGTGAGTCATATGCCACTTACGACAGGGATACGTAATGAGAATTGTGCCATTAGGTGATTTAATTGTGAGAACATCACACAGTGCACTTACACAAGCCTAGACGGTATAGCCCACTACACACCTAGGCTGTATGGTACTGCCTATTGCTTCTAGGCCACACACCTGTACAGCATGTTACTGCACTGAATACTGTAGGCAGTTGTAATACAATGGTAGTTGTGTATCTAAACACAGAAAAGCTACCGTAAAAATACAATATAAAAAGTAAAGAATGGTATACCTGTATTGGGCCCTTAACCATGAATGGAGCTTGCAGGACTGGAAGTTGCCCTGCGTGAGTCAGTGACTGGGTTGTGAATGAATGTGAAGGCCTAGGACATTACTGTGCACGACCGTAGACTTTATACAGACTATACACTTAGGCTACACAAACATGTATAAAACACAAGATTAAATCAAGCACAAGAGAAAATGATGAGGTCAAGATGTATGAGGCAGCTGTTTGCATAACAAAAAAACACTGTTTCACAGCTAAATTTTTTAATGTAGAAAGAATATACTTAAAGATTAAAAGTGTAGTATAGTAACATAATAAACCAGTAACATAACTGGTTACCATCCTTAGCAAGTATTATGTACTGTACACAACTGCATGTGCTATATTTCTATGGGAGTGGCGGTGCAGTAGGTTTGTTTACACCAGCACCCCCACAAATGCATGAGTAATGTGTTGTGCTATGATGTTCCCTGGACTCTGACATCACTAGGAAACAGGAATTTTTCAGCTCCATTATGCTCTTCCCGGACCACTATTGTATTATACATACAGTCAGACATTGACCAAAACGTTGTTATCGGGTATGTGACTGTATTGATGAATGTACTTTGATTGTTCTTACCTTGGTACTTGTGTACAGTCCATGCATTAAACACATCACGTCACTTATAAGGGGATAAACAAACAAATGTTCCTTCAAAAAATATATCATCCTGAACTGTCACTCTCTTTACTCTAAAGTGAGCTATAATATTATTACCTAGTAGATGTCACATCCTTCATTCAAAACTGTGTTTTAATTCCTAAAGGAAAACACCTTACAGTTTAAGCCGTTGTATAGTCTCCCCAGTACAAAGAGTCATTTGTTCAATTCTCTGACCTGCTCCAGCCTGAAGAACGAGGAGAGCACAGAATGACAAAAGGTTTCCAGCAGCAACAGATTAATAGTCAGAATCAGTCTCCTACGTTTTCATTCATTTTGAATGAATACAAAGTATAATCTTGCTGCTAATACAAATGCAGCAAACTTAGCCATTAAATTGACAGTGTGATCTATCCCACTTCACACTGCTTTATGAGCAAAATGGATCATTCTCGGGAGCTTTCTCCTGGTTAAATAATTGTAAGAAATACATCTCTTGCCATTACCTTTATGGATAAAACACAGCACGTCATCTTAATTCATCCTTCCGCAGCTCTATTTTATCATCCTCTACCAAGTGATTGGGATTCTGCTCACCCTCCATTCTGCTCACCGATTGAAAGCTTCTATCTACTCATCTGTTATTCTTCACAGAAGCAAAGCTCCAGTGTAACATCTGTTTTCTTACTGAATCTTCACCAGAGACTCAGATGCCAGCAAGCAATAACCTTGGGTTTCCCTTAGAAATCCTCAAGGGTCCCTCCTCTGTCAGGGCTGGAGGCTAAAAGAATTAATGGACAAAGTGTCGTTATTCGATTTTCATTTCTGAATTTGATTTGGACTACACGAGCTTGGAGTAATGATAATGTTTTACTGATCTTTGAAGCTAGTCATCACTTAATGAAAGGGTTTAGAAGCCTGGAAGCATTAGCTGCATATCTTAAACTTTATTCTTTCCTTTTTCCTCCACTGATTTTCAACTAAGCTCACATCTTATTTTAACTTCAGAACAGAGAACATTTGTTTCATCTCAATCAGGTATTTTTATGATATTTCTTACATCTTCTAATAACAAATGGTAATTTACAATTTCTAGTCTGAAAATGACACCATTTGATTGGGTTTTTTTTTTTTTTTTGCATATCTTGATGGAATTTACTGAAAAGTCATTTACCTACTTAATTCAAATGATTGAGAAAAGGTTACAAATAAATCTAAATCAGAAGCAGATATTGGTTGTGACACAAGTCAAAAAAATATAACCTAGAAAATTTGTAGATACTGATCATTTTGATAAGTAGTCATAACTTACACTAAAAGACAAACTGTATTGATCATTTTTATGAGTCATAACTAATACCTAAAACCAAACTTTAAATTGATGCATATGTGTGTGAATTAACTATAAACATATGCATACAAATACTTAGACATATATTCCTATACATACACACCATATTAATAGAATGTTTTCAGTTTTCTTTTTCTCAGCTGTATTGAGGTACAACTGACAAAGTTGTAAGATATTTAAAATGTACACTGTGATGATTATGTGTGTGTGTGTGTGTACGTATGTATGTATGTGTATATATATATATAAAGGATTGTTCCCATCTAGTTAGTTAATCCACCTATTGCTCACATATTTATCTTCTTACTTTGTGTGTGTGAGAACATTTAAGTTCTATTCTATTAGCAAATTACAATGCCACAAAATAGAATTTTAACATCAGTATTAGAAGCAATGAGTCACCTACTGTTTCATTATCCATTACTAGTGAAACAATACACCCAAAACTTTGAAGTTTAAAACACTAATTTATTATATTTCTCCCAAGTCTCTCAGTTGACCAGAATCAGCTGGGGAGTTCCTCTGCACCACGTGGCATTGGCCAGGGTCATTCACTGAACTGTACTCAGCTGAAGACAGAGCTTGGCTGGAAGGTCTAGGAAAGCTTTACCCTTGTGTCTGTTACTGTGGTGCTCTTCCTTATGGCCACTCCTCATGGCTAGCTTGGACCCCTTCACAGCATGGCAGTCTCAGGACAGTCAGACTTTTGCATAGCACTTGGCTTCAAGAGGAATGATGTAGCAGCTACCAGTCCCATTAAGAGGGTAGGCCAGGAATTGGCATAGCATCATCTAAGTTGAATTCTATTGGGCAAAGCAAGTCATCAGGCCAGCTAAAATTCATCAGGAAGGGATGGACCTCTTCCTGCTCTACCTCTTAATGGGTAGAGCAGCACAAATATAGATAAAAGGAAGAAATTAGTGGCCATCTTTGGAGACTATCTAGCATACCAACCTAATTTAAATTTCAAAGGCCCCTGTTTTTAATTAGAAAAAACTATTCTCAGACTTCTCCCTTATACTAGACAAAGTCAGTATTTCCAAAATATTACTCTGTCTAAATCCCACATTACTACATATGTTTAAAAAAATCTATGGGTTAATTTGCTAGTGATGCTGTCCTAGACATTTACTAATTTTAACACTGAAATGAAACCTCATATTCCAAATGTATTGTCTTTTCCTCAATGTTCTTTCAATCTTCACTAGACTTTTCTTCATTAGTTTATATTTCTCCCTGGAATACAAACTGACACCAAGCAGAAAATGAAAACTAAAGGCAAACTTATAATGTGTTTACACATATGACACACTCAATTCAGTCAAACCCAATCATCCATCCAGAAGGTCAATAGGCACCAGGACCCTGAAAGAACTTGACAAGGAGTATTTCTCCCCATTCATCTCATCAGACAAAATGGCTCCATTTTTCAATTATCCACACCAATGGTTCCCCCCATTGACAGGATTAACTGAGTGATGACTTTACACTTAACAAGCATTTTAAAAATGTTAGTCACCAACTATTCTTTACACATATATCAAAGAGAGTCATCCTAATTCTTTTGTGTGAAAATATTGGTTAAGATATCAATATGTGATAGACATTGGAAATATAGAGGTAAATTAACTCCTTTTCAAAGTTTCAGAAAGCTAAGAAATATAGAATACTTCCTGAAGTTTCTAGTTTTATCTTTAATTTAAAATATGAAACAAAATGACCTCTCATCAGAGTTTCCATTTATAGTGTTTTCAGTATCCTCAAATGAGATTAAATCGAATAAAACTGCTGCATTCACATAAGCTATTTAACAATAACAGGTTTTTAAAATAAAGACAGAGAATGATTTTAGTGACAGATTTCTCATCTGCAGATCAGAGATTTGAAGGACACAAATCTCACATAGGAAAGTCCTCTGAAGGTTATTAAAGAGTGGGAAAGTCAGCTCCCATGAGATACAAGTGATACATAGAGAGTTTGGGTTATTGATGAGTTCAGTACATATTTATTGAGCATTTACTATGTGCCACATTGGTGATGCCTGTGCAATAGAAAGCAAAAAGGTTTGGTTTAATCTCTGCTTTCACAGAGGCTCCTATCTAGTAATAAATACAGACAGGCAGGCAGCTACAATCTCATGTGGTGTATTTTAAGAGCAAATAATATGAAATCCTGTGGGAGCACACAATACGGTCCTCTAATCCAGGGCCAGGGGTGGGGAACAGCCTCAATAGAAAAGGATGAACAGAAATGGGTTCAATGAAAGTTTGGGGGGTGGGGGATTAGAGTGTTCCAAGCAGAGGGAGAAGAATGTGCGTAAGTCTAGAGTTCAGAGAGCATGTTTTCTGGGAACTGAACATTCTTTAGTCTGGAGAGAGGACTATTGTGAGAGAAAATTGTAGAATGAGAGTGCAACTTCAGCAGGAATGCTACTGATTCCTGGGGAGTGGGAAAGGAGGGAGTTAGTTATGGAAGTCCATTCACATCCCTATTCAAAAGATTTCCGTGTATAGAATATATCAGGTACATTTTTAGCTTTGAACAGAGTATGTATATGCATTTGAGTATAACACACACACACAAAAGAAAAGAATGCAGAAGAAAATACATCAACATGTAACCATGCTGGACGGTGAGATTACAGATGAATTATTTCTAAGTTTGCTACTTTATACCTTTTTTTATAGTATCAAAATTTTGTCCAATACTCACAATATTGTACTTAATGGAAAAACAACACTATTTAAATGTGATGTAACTTCTGAATATAACTACAAGTGATGTTTCTGAACTTTTTATAAATCCTCTACTTCTAATTAACTCTTTCTATGCACTTTCTTTCTGTTTTTAAATAATAATATTTTCTATCTAGAGGAGAAGTCATCCTAGTGAGTAAAACACTTGAGAACTGGATCCTTTATAAGAACAAATGCAATGTTAAGAAATACAAAAAGTATACATTTAACCATGTTCCCTATTCATAGGTAATTCTTAAATTTGGTAAATATGTTTTATATATATATAATTCATATAAGCAAACAATTCGAATCCAACATATCACAAATTACTTTGAAGATGTTAAGAATTTTGCTAAAATTCATCTTAGGCAAATCACCTCTAAACTTCAATAAGACATATACAGAAATTAACATTTTTTTCTGATTCTAACAGGCCCTTCCCAGTTTTCTGTTCTTTAGAGTTCACCCCACCCAAAGTTTTCTCCATTATTTGTTTGTAAATTCTGCTATCAAATCCAAAACCTCAAGACCATCACATGATCTGGAATTTAACTCCAAAAGACAGGAACACACATTCTTGTTTAACCTTGTATGTATGGGTGAGACCACATAAGATGCACACAGACTAAATGCATCTGGTGACAACTGCAATAAAGATGACAAGAGTGATGCACATCCTCAAAAAGCAATAAAAATAAAGAGTACACTGTCCTCCCAGCTCCATTTCTCAGGGCTGGGTTTATGCCGTTTTCCATGATTCCAGGCATGACTGTCAACATGGAAGGTGATTAATCTAGCCTTAGCTCACACACAAACCTTCAGAGGCCCCTAGCATACTCAGATCATCAAAATTCATAACTTAATTTGTTTACTTTAAGGAAACTCTCATTTGGTTATCAAATGCAAATAGTCTTAGAGCTAAGATGAAAGAAAAACGAAAAACCCTAATACGCCTGAATTATTAACTATCAGTTTACAGTTTTAAGTCTTCACTTGGCAAAACAATTCATTTTACAAAGATTGTTGTAACAAGTCTTGGGCACAGCCAGAGCAAACATTTGTGTTTATATTTAATCTGGCTATTCCCACATATGCTCACTGTGACTTTAGGAACAGAGCCATAGGGAGAAAGTACGGCCGCAGCCATTCAAATTGTGCTCATTAACAGCAATTTAGGTTGGTAGGCTAGCTGTGTCAAAAGGAATACTAATATTAATATTTACTACGTGTATTTCTCCTGCCTTAAATCTACCAAAGTCTTTGTCATATTAATCTTTAAGCTACTCTTGGGAATTCAGGTACCAATTAAAAAAAAAAAATAGTAAAAACGTTGCTCTCATCATGTTTGTGGTGTCTAGATCTAAGTAAGAAAAACAGCACAGGTATTTGAAGTTTCCCAAATCGACATTTCCTGACTGGATAAGAAAAGGCGTTATAGTTATGTATTATCTGTATAGCTGCCCAACAAATCAAAAATATGTTTACAGATTAAAAGACAGGGAAACACTGATCAAATCTAAAGGAAATGATTAGATTTGCAACAACACTCCAATCTTCATTTTCTCCCACAACAGTACACCTTGTTACAGAACTTTGAAATCTAGGGGGGAAAAGTAAGAGCCCTGGCTCAAGGACTGTATGGTAACCAAGAAGGCTACAGGGATCCACACAATCCCACTGCCTCAAAGGAGACTATCATACAAACAATTTGGGAACAGTAGAAGTCACAAGTGGTGAGACGTGCTGACTTTTAGTCACGGATTCTAACTCAAACCCTGGTTTTCAATGAATGTGTCTTAATGCTTACAATTCCATTTTTGGAACATCATTTTCGTACCTCTTTCTTAGAATGAATTCTATGATTTTCTTCCTTCCTTCTTTCTTCCCTTCTCTCCTTCTCTCCCTCCCTCCTCTCTCTTTTTTTTTTAAATTTTTTTAAATTTTCTTAACTAAATAAATGTCATTCCTTGTAAAATCTTTTGTACAATTTTCCAAACAATTACATTTTACATTTAACAACCTGGCTTGCTCAATGAAATCTGCCAGTAGCAGAAAAGTCACAAGGTCTATATAGGAAGTGAACTTAGATGCTTTCAGATTGAGTGATGCAAGCTTCATCTGATCATGAGGGTCACGTGTAATTAGATACAGCCTAGAAATCGTATTTAATGATTCCAAGTAACAGATCAAAGAGAAATGTATATATAATGTACATGTGAGGCATGAATTAGAGACATCTCTCTCAAATTTTTGTGTGCCTCAGAATAGCCTAATGCACTTGTAAAAATGCCCATTTCCAGAACCTCCCTATCCCCAGAGGTGGAGTCCAGAAACCTGCATATTTAATTAGTACCAAGGTAGTTTTGAAGTTATTGGTCTATGGACTACAGTTGGAGAAATACAAGATAAAAGTATATATTTTACTCCTAAAGAAAAATCAGTAACAGTCTTTAAAATAGTCCTTCAATAATGCCCTATGCCCAGAACTTAACAGCAGATACAGCAGAAAACAAGGTAGACATTACACTGCCCTCATGGAACTGACACACCTATCTGTTGGATACGAACAACAGGAAGAAAACACATGGCTATATGTAAGAACCTAGTTCATTTTTATTACATCCTTCATCCCTAATCTTGCTTCTCAATATGCTTTGCACAGTATAAATTTTAAACCATGAGAACTTAGAAACAAATCCTAATATATTTTAAATTCACATATAGAAAAATATTTCATTAGGCTCTCACCAAATATTATGATAATTTAGAGTTTGAGTTCTACTTAGAGATAGCAGACTAGAAAAGCCTACCATCCTGAATCAGACTCAACTGAGCTGCTTCACTTGCTTTTCATGTTGGGCCAAATTGCCACATGTGGAGTCACATGGTTTGAATGAGGGCTTTCATGGGCTTAGATCAGGTCTGCTTAGGGCTGGGGCCCTTAAAGACTGATGCCTGTGGAAAAGGTATTAAAAACTAAAGAATTCTAGTGGTTATCTAATCAGTCTTGACCTCTATGAGATTTCAGTTGAGCTGGGGGCCCTAAATTTTTAAAACTAGACAAAATTATACTAAACAATGTGATAGAGCAAAAAAAAGTAAATAATACTTTAGGAAAGCTAACATACAAATGAAGAGATTAGTGAAGTCTGGAATAGGAAAAAGTTTCTTATGGAAAAAAAGGTTTAAAATAAATACTAAAGGATAGACAGAATTTAATAGATAGAAGGCTTTCCACTATGAACATGGTCTGAGTAACAGGAGAGGGACCAAATTAGTCTAAATGGAACAATAATTTTGAAATATCAGAAAACATTAGACAGAAAGAATGAGCCCAGGAAGAGCAGGTCTTCAAATTCAGATCAATTGCAGTAAATACAAATTTATTTCAGGTTAAAGGAATATTTAAACAGATGTTACCAGGTTTTTTTCAAATAATCTATATGCATTTTCACATTTTCACATACCATAAGCAAGAGTACCCACACCCCTAAACACTCCCCTTCCCTAATCTACCTTTGCAATTGATGTTAATTGGGATGGTTGTTTTTACCTTTCTGAAGGGTATATAATGGTATTTCCCTGTTTCTCTAATTTACATACTACTAAGTCTGAGCACCATTGTTTTGTCTTGTTTTGTCTATAGCCATTTGGATTTGCTCTCTCACAAGCTGCCTTTTCATATCTTTCACACATTTTCCTATTGGTTTGTTTGTCCACTTGTCAATTTTTAAATTGGCTCGGTCTTTCCCTTGTTTTGCATGTAGTTCTTCCAAATCTACAAATTACTAGTTGACTTTATTGTTTATTTATTTAATCATACATTTATCTAGTCTAATAATTCTAACTTTCCTTTTGTGATGGCTTTACTTCCATTTTGGCCAAGAAAACCTGCCCTGACTATTGGATCCAGCAATCTCACAGCTGGAAGTCTTTTTCAAAGAAATAACAGTGGCACATAAGGACTTATGTACAGAATATTTAATACATCATTATAGTAGCAAAAACATCTGTAAACCAAGAGCATGTCTGCCAATAAGAAAATAGCTGGACAAATTACAAGTCTTCAGACAAAATGACTGACTGAGGCCTGAAGGAGTTGTGGTTTTCTCCAGAGCATGGCCAATAAGTGAACAGTCAAGAGTCAAGCCCAGGACTGAAGACTCTAAAGCTCTTGATTTTTTTCAATTTTAATAGCTATTGTCTGAATGATTTTTCAAACACAAAAAGGATAGAGAAGATCTAATGTCTTTTTCTCAAGGCAGTCCTTCCAGTGGTGATTATGATGTATTTCAGGTCATTCTAGCAATGGAATTGTAATTCTCATCATTCTTCTGACATCATGTAAGTCCCGAGAATATAAGCTTGGGATCATGAAGAAAACACTATTATGATGATAGGCAAACTTATTGCAGGTTTTCTTACACATCTATTTCACTAATACAACATGTATTCCCTTACATTTGGTGCAGAGCTGGGAAGGAACATTTTCTGTTCAAGGTAAGCTAATGAAGCTTTTCATATATTGGAGAGTGCATTTGTCCTTACCATACAAGCGCATCTGCTTATACATGAGGAGATCCGAAAAGCCGGTGAGCACATCCAACCATTTCTGACAGAAAAATTACATAACTATGACATCTCGCATACAAATTCAAATGTTTAATGCAGAGGCACTTGTATTTGAATTTCATGTGTCTGAAGAGATGAGTATCATGTGCTCACAGATTCTTTTTATGTTTTTAGAAAATAAAATGGCTCACAAATCTATCCACATTCCTTAATTCTTACAAAAGGGATTCCTGGTAAAGAGAAAAGCCTTTATTTTGTCTCAGATGTTACCAGTAAATACTTTCACTTGATTGTAAACTATTACCAAATGTTTCAGTGCACTTTATAAACGTATGGCCCTAAGAGATAAGGGATGACAGAGATAAGGAGAGAAACGGGAATAGTCGTACAGGGACCTATCCTAAAAGTATTTATAGCCTTCAAATGGAAATAAGATACACACGTGCGCACGCGTGCGCGCGCGCACACACACACACACACACACACACTCATGCACACTGTAAGATAAAACACGCTGAATATAGAAAGATGAACCAGGGTGATGTCAAAAAAAAGTATGGGCTTTAAAATTAACCAACACTAAATCTGATTTTAAACTCTGCCAATGTGACTTTGGACAAATTATTTAAATAATGTGGTTTAATTTCTTTTTTGCTATAGAAAGAGAGTATTAGTGCATGCTTTACATAACTGTTATGGTGATTAAATAAGTAATATGTATAAACCATGTAGCTCAGTGTCTAGGCCAAAGGTCCTGCTCTAGAATGGTTACTATGGTCATTATAAGAAAGGAATTAATGAGATACCATCAAATTTCAGAGGAGCAAGAAATAATTTTAAGAAACATTATGGAGATAAAATGTATAGCTTATTGGAGGTGAAAACTTATTAGGGGTAAGGGGGAGGGATTCATGTTTTGAAGACAGATGACTTAGAGGTTGTTGGTGTCATTAATCAAATAAAGATAAAAACACAAGACTAGGTGGGGATTCACCAATGATAGGAACTGCTGTTTACAGAAAAGTACATCATTATTTTTTAACCATCTTTCATTTAACCATGTATTTTCCAGATGTTTAGAATACATCCTTTTTCCCATGGGTCTATTTTAAGCAATTTAAATTACATTCTCAGCAAAAGAGCTTGGTGCTGTAAGAGATATACTTCTGAAAAACTTCACCTGCACAGGCCTCCTTGGATCACGCAGCTGTTTCAGAATTAGCTGACTGTGCAAGAAAATGAGTTCGACAGATTTGAAAAATCTGGCTGTTGAGGAACAAATCCTACTGTACCCACCTTAGTGATGGACAAAATCCAAACCAAAAATAAATTTAAAATGTTAAATTTCTCTATGTTTAAAGAAAAAAAGAAAGGCTTTGAATACAAGATGATGTAACCTTAGGTTGGGAGATGCTTTGAATGATGAAATCCTCTATTCTGTGAAAAGAACTAAAATACATGAAAAAAACCTTTAAGTAGCTTCCCAGAGCACAAGTGACTTTCAACTTGGTAACCTACAGGAATGCTGACAAGTTATATTAGCTGGGTAAAAGGATTTTTCTATTCTCTAACAGGAGGCTCTTGTTATACATCCAAACATTTCATGTATTTTGTACTCTTTTTCTTCAGAGGTGATTAGCAAAATATCTTAAATTATTCAAAATGTAAAGTTACTTTAAAACACTTTTACTACATTAATAGATAAAAACTCACTGTGTCTGAACTAACTTTAGTAACACATCCAGGAAACAAATGAAGGGACTGTGATTGTATGAACAGCTTTTCCCACAGGAAGCTGGCTGACTCGGCCACGTCACAACAAATAAGGCAGATCCTCTAGCAGACTATTTAGCCTCCAAAAAAAGAAAGGACCTTTTAATAAAATACTGCATTTGTTTAGTCTTTGGATTTTCTGCTAAAATAAATACTGTGGATTTCTTGTTTTCCAGCTTTCATAATAGTAATATGCATAGCTCTTTGTAACTGTAGCTCTAAAGCTGTCTGGAACCCTACCTCTACCCAATAGTCTTCCATACATAAAAATGAAGTAATATCATAGTCATGAAGCATGCATCTATAAAACTATTGGGATATAACCCTCCAGAAAATATCAAACATTCTTTGGTAATATGGCTCACTGGCAAAGACCTACCCAACAAAAATCTCTTATCTCATGCAATATTAGAGTCTTTTTATATTTCTATTACATTCATTAGTTCCTTTTTCAATACAGAAAATACAAAAACAAAAATAAAAGTCCATAACCCCACAGCACATACAAATTCCAGTGACATTAAAAACATAAAAAAACAACATGAAAAGTAGAAAGAAATTTCTAATACTACTGAAAGGTATAAAATTAAAAGTCTTCTTCTCCATTCCCAGTTCTAGGCCCTTTCCATAAAGGTGAACACTGTTGGCAATTTCTTGCATATCCTTCAAAGAAATAATTGGCATAATGGGTACATCCAGTACACTAATCTTCAAAAATTTCCAGGCCAAAGAATCATACAGAGCAATTATTTTGTGCTTTGCATTTTTTTTAATTTAATGTATCTTGGAGCTCCTTCCTAATGAGTATATACAGATCTGTTCCATTTCTTAGAAAGAGCCAAGTAGTGTTCTGGTGTGGATGAGCTATAATTAATTAACAGTGTTCTCAATTTGTGCACATTTAGGTTATGTCCCATTTTATTTTGTTGTTTTTCAATTGCAAATGATGCTGTAGTAAACACACTGCACATAACCTGGAGAATGTTCATGAGCATACCTATAGGAAAAATGTCCTAAGAGTGAACTGCATGGACAAACAGTACGTACATTTGAATTTGTCACTTCTATTACCAATTTGCCTTCCAAATGGATAAGACCCCTAACATCTATATGAGAATGCCTGTTTCCTCCCTATTCACCAAACTTCAGCAAAAGGTGTTGAAATCCTACCTCCCACTACCTGTGAAGGTGCCTTATTTGGAAATAGGGTCTTTGCACATAACCAAATTAAGATGACATTATTAAAGTGGGCCCTATTCCATTATAATTGTGTCCTAAGGAAAAGGGGAAATTCAACACAGAGACAGACAGGCACACAGGGAGAAAGTCATGTGACGATGAAGGTGGAGATCAGAGTGATACATCTACAAACTAAAGAATGCCTGCAACTCTCAGAAGCTAGGAGAGGCATGGACAGATTCTCCCTCACGGAAGAAACCACCTCCGCCTACTGATGCTTTGATCTCAGACTTCTAATCTCCAGTACCGTGAGACAATAAATTTGGTATTTTGAGCCACATAGTTTGTGACAGGTGAAAATATGTCATTATTTGATTTGTCCTTAATTCATCCTTTCTCTTTCTTATCTTTACCTACTCTCAAACTATCATTTTTATGTTGCTCAGAACCCTAGTGCTAAATGCAATAAATACTGATAAACATTTCCTGAGTGAATAAATACATGCTATATAATAAGCAGACTAGTAAAATGACAAAAAAAAATAATAGATGAAAAATGTTAGGTCATTATTATTTTGAGGCATTTCTTTGTGAGTGAGGTTGAGCATCTGATTATATTATTATAGGTCCTTTGTAATTTTTTCCCCAAGAGCACTTCATATTCTATGCTCATTCTTCTATTGAATTATGTATTTTTATCATTGATTTGTACAAGTCCATTGTAAACCAAAGAAATGATCAGTTTGTCATATGTGTGGAAAGTATATTCCACCTTCCAATATGTTTTTTCATTTAATGAAAGCACTTTACACTAATTCTTTTATATGTTTGTAATACTTTAATGTTGTTATATAGCTAATTAGTTAAATTAGTCAAATTAAATTAGTAAAAAAATTCTGTAAGGCTTTTGGGGTTTGTGTCTTATTTGGAAACATCTTTATAATTTTAAATTATAAATAAATACATCTATTCTATGGTTCTAGTTTTTACATTTAAATTTTGATTCACACAGATGGAATCATACATTAGATAAAAAATGCCAAATATTAACAGTTTCATATGGTTCAACCTAATGACTTATTATTTCTCAGTACAAGTAAGGTAGTTAGTTGATCTAGTTGACTTCTTTTCTTAATGGCTAGCCAGGTCTTAACATTATTTGATGTATAAACTATTTTTTCTCTAATAACTTTTAAACAAAACCAAATACAATAAATACTTAGGTCAATTTCTGTTTTCTCTGACCTCTCTATTTTTATTTCTAATACATTTTATTTTCATAATTATGAGCCTTCATTATCCCTCATTGTAACTACGAGTATTATAAAGAATATTCTTACATATTCATAAATGAACTTAAGAATCAATTGGTCATTTTCTCCTCTCTTCTTCTCCAATTAAAAAACACACACACAAAATCATTTGGATTGTGATTGAGTTTGTACTAAATTTGTATAGATAATTATTGGGAAACTGATATCCTTATAAAATTGAGTCTTTTTATTCAAGAAAGAATTATTCCTTTCTATATAAATGTCTTTTTTTATTTCCTTCCAAATTATTTGGATTTTTTATGTAGTATTTAATTTCTCTTAGATTTATTTCTGGATATGTTATGATTTTAATTCCTTTGTCAACATGTTATTATTAATGTTAGTTGAATGAAAATCTATTGATTTAGATATATTGATTTTGTAAGTGGTCACTTTGCAGAACTTTCAAATTTATAATAATTTTATGGCAATTCCCTTATGTGGTTCAGGTTATAATCCTATTAACTATAACAATAATGTTTGCCTCCTTCTTGTATTTTAGTTTCTTTATTTGTATTACTTTGTACTTCTACAAAACTCTAAATATTAGTAATAGTGTTAATATGTATTCTCCTTTTCTTAATTCTGATACTAAAGAGATTATTTTATTATTCTGTCATTAAGCTCTAACTCCAGGCAAGAAAAAGAGAATGGATAAAATCTAACATATGAGTCTCATAGTCTACAAGCTTAAAATTAATTTTAAAACACTTATTTCATATGGTTGTTTTGAGAATAAAATTATGATACATAAAACAGGCCTGAGCCAATGGCAAGCATTAAATAAATGTTATGCAATTCTTTCTACTGGAGAATTTTAGGTGTTTTTTAATAACTTTAGGTATCTATTGAAGAAGAATACTATATTTATTTAAGTAAATATTATTTGGACCAAACATATTCAAGAAGAATTAAATCATCACATATTTATTAGGTTGCCTGTATGAGCAAGACACCCTGAAAGCTCTGCACAGTCACCTTCACAGACATTGCTCCCCATTCTCTCGACTACCCTGGAGCTGTGGTAGACCAGGCTTTTACTACCCACACTGCTCAGTGGCCTTCTATTTTAATCCACATAAAAATGACAGCAAGCACATTTACAGAGTTTAATATGTGCCAGGCATTGCTCTGAGTATTTTAAGAATATTAACATCTAATTCTCATTATTTTATCCCCATTTCACAGATAAGGAAACTGAAACCTCAGAGTCCAGACTTCTATTCGTCTATTCGTTCAATATTTGATGCTGATTCTTCCTCTTTTCTATCTGTTCTCTCACTTCACATCTGTACTTTCCTTTATAATACTTTACCAAGCACCATAAAATAAGCTCTTATTAAATTCTCCTAATTGACTACAATTGTATCCTAATTAGGGTTCATAGTTCCTCTCTGCTCTGCACCCCACCCCTCATTTTATCTAAAACTACTTTAAGTTTCATGTTTTTGAAATAGAGTTCAAGCGCAAATACCTTAATTTGGCATTTATAATGCCCTAAGCCAAATTTTTCACCATTCCTTGAGAATACCCAACATTTCCCAAACTTTCATTCATTCTATATACTGTTTCCTCTACCAAGACTGGCCTCTTCTTATCTCTTCAGAAATTCTAAGTCATTTTGTAAGGGACTTTTCAAATCTTAACTACTCCAAGGAATCCTTTCTCAAGCCCCTGGCTGAAAGTGGTATCTCCCTCTTCTCCCTAACCTTGCAATTTTAACTATGCTTGTGGCATAGTTCCACTTTACAGTAGTTATTTGTGTACACATGGTCACAGCTTGGGCTGGAGTGCTGACAAAATATTTATAGAGGAAACTGTATTAAAGTATATTTAGGGAGGGTTTTAAGATTGGATTGAGTTTGGATAGGCACAGAAGATAAGGGAAGCATTATTATAGAATGAGCTAAAAAAAGGAGAAAAATAAAGAGGTGAGACAACTAGAAGGGAAAATTTGTATGAGGGAAAAGTAGGAAACAAGGCTATAAAGGTAAAATGGGGCCAGACTACAGAAGACATTTAATTACTCATTGAATAATTTTGCTTTGATCTTGAACGCAATAAAAGACTTCTAAAGGTTTTACATTTAGGAATGGAGTGCCTCTAAGTGGTGTACTGGG
>PVJL010008081.1:0-70476 GCA_004026885.1 Lyroderma lyra | reverse complement strand
GCCTCATAGAATGAGTTAGGAAGTATTGCTTCCTCTTCAATTTTTTGGAAGAGTCTGAGGAGGCTAGGCATTAATTCTTCTTTGAATGCTTGGTAGAACTCGTTGGTGAAACCATCTGGTCCAGGGCTTTTGCCTTTAGGGAGATTATGTATAGTCATTTCAATCTCTTTGCTATTGATTGGTCTATTTAGATTATCCAGTTCTTCTTGGTTCAGTCTAGGTAGGCTGTAAGTTTCTAGAAACTTGTCCATTTCTTCTAGGTTGTTAAATTTTGTGGCATAAAGTCCTTCATAATATTTTCTTATAATCCTTTGTATTTCTGTGGTATCAGTGGTAATTTCTCCTCTTTCATTTCTAATTTTGGATATTTGTGTCCTTTCCTTTCGTCCTTTGATTAGTCTCGCCAGGGGTTTGTCAATTTTGTTGACTTTCTCAAAGAACCAGCTCTTCGTAATATTAATTTTTCTATTGTCCTTCTGTTCTCTAATTGGTTTAGCTCTGCTTTAATTTTTATTATTTCTTTCCTTCTGCTGACTTTGGATTTTGTCTACTCTTCTTTTTCTAGTTCTTTAAGATGGGATGTTAAGATGTTTACTTGTGATTTTTCTTGTTTCTTAAGATAGGCCTAAAGTGATATAAATTTCCCTCTTATTACCGCTTTTGCTGTGTCCCAATAATTCTGATATGTTGTATTTTCATTGTCATTAGTTTCTATATATTTTTTAATCTCACCTTTTATTTGTTCTTTTATCCAGTCCTTTTTTAATAAGCTGTTGTTTAATCTCCATGTATGTGTGTTTCCTTCTGCTTTCCTTTTACAGTTGATCTCCAATTTCAAAGCTTTGTGGTCTGAGAATACACTTGGTATGATTTCGATCTTCTTGAATTTGCTGAGGCTACTTTTGTGTCTCAGCATGTGGTCTATCCTTGAGAATGTTGCATATGCACTAGAAAAGAAGGAATAGTCTTTTTTTGCTGGATGAAGTCCTGTAAATGTCAATTATGTTCAATTGTTGTAATGTGTCATTTAGAGCTGATATTTCCTTATTTACTTTCTGTTTGGATGGTCTGTCCATGGCTGTTAGCAGGGTGTTTAAGTCCCCCATGATGATTGTGTATTCATCAGTTTCTCCTTTCAAATCTGTTAGTAGTTTCTGAGGTATCAGCAGCAGCCAGTTGGTACCTTTTCTCAGAAGAGTTTAAATCTAGGTCTGTGGTGCCCCTTTTCTGAAGTTGTAAGGATTGAAGCCTTAATATTTTTCCTTTTATGTCCCCAGTCCAGGAAATGATAGTTGATTCCTGTTGTTATTGTCTGACTACTGTTTCCTTCTTGCTTTTTGAGCTCTCTAACTCTGTTCAACAAATTAGCCATGTAAAATTCTCCATTTAAAATGCCTGATGTCATTTCTGTGTTTTCTGTTAGACCGTGGCTGATACGCCATAATTGTCTTAGTTTAGGCTGCTTTAACAAATTGGCATGAACTGTATGGCTTATAAACAACAGATGTTTATTTTTCCCAGTTTTGGAGGCTGGACATCTCAGATCAGGGTGCCAGCATGGTCAGGTTCTGGTGAGAGTCCTCTTTCTGATTTGAGCTGACTGTCTTCCTATTGAGTGTTCTTCACGTGGCAAATAAGAGACGAGGAAGCAAGATCTCTTGTGTCTTTTTTTTTAAGTGCACTAATACCATTCATGATAGCACCATCCTCATGACCTAATTACCTCCCAAAGTCCTCATCTCCTAACACCATCAGATTAGGCATTAGAATGTCAACATATGACTTTTGGGAGAACACACCTTTCAGTCCATTACAATAATCCTGGTTTTATTTGAACTGTCCTAATTTTAATGTCTACTTTTCCAATATTTTCTGTCAAGTGCCCTCTTCCACTTTCCAAAGCATCTTTTTTTAACAATAAATTATAAGATTATGTTAAAAATAAAGAACATTGTATTAGAAATCAGAACATCTGGGATCCATTTCTGGCTCTGTAAAAAATGCATATCGTTCTCACTTGAGCTGTACATATTAGGTCTGTCTGGAAAAACTCCAGCCATAAAAGATGCATGTGACCCTGAACAAATCACTCATCCTGAAGAGAAGATGACCATTTTTACAGCTCCAAAACTCTTAGCTCTTGTAGTCTATGATGCTATCATACAGTTTGCCCCAACATATTTGAATGGGTTACCACTGAGATACTGACATAAATCTGAGTAGCATTAGAAAGTGCAAAAAATGCCATGAATTTTAACAGTATTCTGAGGAATAGAAAATAAATCTAGTTGGTGAAGAACTGGGAGAGGTTTTCTGAAAAAGAATTGTTAAATCAGTCTGATTACTTCAGTATCAACAGTATTACGACAAAAGGATACATATATTCGATAATTTTAATATACACATAATTACAGATAAAAATTAGTAATAATATTCCCTGTTTTTTTTTCTCTCTCTCTACAGGCACTATTTTAAGTGCTTTGGCTATATTTATCTATGATGATTCAATTTAGATTACCCTCACTTGATTCAATTTTTTTCTGTCCTAGTTTCCTCATCTATAAAATGAGTCATACTACCAACTACCCTACCATTATAAAAATTGTAAAGATCACATAAATGCTTAAAAGATAACTCTGCCCCCACACCTAGTTCTTCTTCCCCATTCATTTTCTCATTGCCTCTCCTCCAGCTCTTCTTGCTTTTTATTATACGTATTTTTGTTTTGTTCTAGTCATTGGGATGTTAGCTTGAGGCAAAAGCAGTGTGCTGGTGTGCTTTTTTTTTTATCCCTTAGACCTAGCAAAAGGATTGGCATATAAATAACAATAAAATTCATGGAGGGAAAAAGTATGTTAGTGAAAGAAGAATGAATAGATGAAATTGATAAGGCAATTTGCTTCCATTTTTCTCTACTGTAATAAAATAAAATAATACATTATTGAAGGGCCTGAACATCTAATTGAGACCTTTATAGCGTAAGTAAACTATATGTACTCCATTCTCATCTCAAATGCTTAATTGAGAAGTGGGCAATCATTAAAAAAGGAGAACTTAGACAACATGTAAGAAAAAGAAAATATATAACTTCTTTCTCATATTTCATTTGGAAGATAAAATATTTTAAATCATGGTATTGGCAGAAAAGCAGTTTACTCATGAGTCTTTGCTTTCCTGAGTCACATTCCATATCCAACTGAAACGATAATCTGAAAAATTAGCTTGATCTCACATTTCATTTTAGAATCTTGGTAAAATGGATGCACATTAACTTCAGGGTACATTTCTGATTTTGCCAAGAACCCATAGAAGTTCTTCTATCTTTCTTCCTTGAGGACAATTTCTGTATTACTTGTTTTAAGTTTTATGTAAGTCTACTTTAAAATGACTCTGCACACTAACCAACAGACCTATTTCATTTTAGTAGTAGGAAGGTAGTTTCTTGAACACGTTAGGATCATTTAAAACGATTCCTATAAGAATCATGAAATCATACCTAAAAATCATCTACTATTGACTTTGAAAATACAAAGGAGGCAGGCACCCCCATGAGTTAAAATTGGCATGGCACCATTAATATAACACAACCCCTTCCCTCATTTTTTCCGTCACATGCAAGTATCTGTTGGCCAAATACAATGTGTGATTTCCCACCCTAAACTTCAATTTCAGTGACTAACACTACTTTTGTTAGTTCTTTACAAGGATAGTCCCAGCAGTTTATTTAAAATTGAAATTCCTTCTTTCAGTTTTAAGGCCTCAATTATGAATCCGGCTAGGCGTGTCTTACCTGGAACATGAAATCTAACTGGCAGTTGGAACTGACATAGTCTAAGAAGAGAATGCTAATCACATCAAGTTGTAGCGTCCCATTTAACATGTCAAAAGTGTGAATCTCATTATAAAAAGGAAAGACCAACATTTACATCTATCTTAAATTTTTAAAAATTGTAATAGTATTTGAAAACTTCTTTTCCCACTCTAAGATGTTTATCTAAATTTGGGGATGATTGGCAATATAGCATTTTGATAGCCCCAAATAGCGTTGCTTATGCCCAAATTTTATTTATATTTACATATTTATAAAAGACACGTTTATTCAGCATCGTGATCAGACTATTACATTTTAGCAATCAACAGCATGGGTGCCAAAAAAATAATAATAAATAAGTCTACATGAAAACACTTTGTTGGAATGCTTAACACTTTGCATAGAACAGAAACTAAAATACCCTGTTACATAATTAATCCCAAATACAGTCCTCAGTTTTTTTGCCCATACACATGAGCATTGTCTAAAACAGGTCTTCTTTGTAGCAGCTAGGCCCTGCCACCGCTGTGCGTGGCTGAGCTCACAGTCTTTCTAACCTGTAGCTTGCCTGTCTCTTCTCTGGCTCTCCTCTCCTGCTAAGTTTTGTTTCCTGGCAGCAATTAAACCTTCTGCCGCTGCCATAGCTGCGGCTGCTGGTGGAACCGCCATAGCCACCTTGGTTTTGTGGTTTGGCAAGGCATCCGCCCCCACTACCATAGGAGCTAGAGCTTCTGCCTCCAAAATTTCCTTTCATTGGGCCAAAATTTTAAGGCCGATTGTTGTAATTGCCAAAATCATTGTAGCTTCCACCACCTCCAAAATTATGTCCATCATTACCAAATCCATTATTGCTGTCCCCACTGCCACCATTTCCTCCACCACGACGACTGCCACCAAAGCCACTTTGGTCACTGAAGTTTCCTCCAGGACAAAAGTTGTCTTTCCCACCAAAACCACCTTCTCGCCCACCACCGAAGTTTCCAGAACCACTTTGACCTCTTTGGGTGAAGCACTCGCCATCTGTTGCTCAGACAGGGCTTTCCTTACTTCCCAGTTTGGCCATTCTCAGTATGGTATTTCTGATTGACAGTGTTGTCTACGGTGTCATGGTCATCAAAGGTCACAAAAGCAAAGTTTCTCTTCTTCCCACTGCCTTGGTCAGTCATGATTTCAATCACTTCAGTTTTTTCATACTGATCACAATAATTTCTTAGGTGATGTTCCTCAGTGTCTTCTTTAGTACCACCTATAAGAATCTTTCTCACAGTGAAGGGGGCACCAGGTCTTTGAGAATCTTCTCCTGAGACAGCACTCTTTGGTCTCACAGCTCTTTCATCCACCTCGTGTGGATTGTATTCATGACGGCATCCACCTGCCCCACAGTGGCATAGATGACAAACTCAAAGCCTCTGGAGCGCTTGGTGTTTGGATCTCTCGTCACCACAGTCTGCGAGTGTTCCCCATCGCTGCAAATGGCTCCTCGGGCTCTCATCGGTTGTTTCAAAGCTCAAACCTCCGGTGAAGAGCTTCTGCAGCTTTTCCAGCTCTTTGGGAGACTCTGACTTAGACATGACCACGGGACGGGAAACTTTAACGATGCTTACTCAGCGCATCCACTGACAGAAAGGGGTGAGCTAACGGACGTGTCTTTATTTTTAAATATTTTTATTCCTATGTAGGTGTTCTCTGCAGTACACATTGTACTCTAGAACTTTGTTCATTGTAATTTTGCTTGAACTCGTTGAATAATAATAAAGTTAGCCATCTCCCTTGGGATGCATTTTCATGCATTATACATAGTTTATCCTGATACCTGCCTAAGTTTTAGTTTTTAAGTAGCCAACTTTTCCTCTTTTTAAAATTTCCTTAAGCTATAAATGTCTTAGTATCAGAGAAATGCAAATTAAATTCTGGGTAAGATTTTGTTACTACGACTTACACTGCAATGTATAATAGTAAAAAAATTAAAAAGACTGAGAAATCTAATTATGAGTATTTGTGAGGGTGTAGGGCAGCTGGAATTCTCATGCAGTATGATGGGGCATAGATTGCTAAAACTGTTTTGGAGAATGGTTAGAATTACTAAAGCTGAACATACACAGATACTCTCTACCAGAAATTACATTTCTGTGTATGTGTCCAACAGAAAAGTATACATATTGTCCACTAAAAGACATGTATAAAAATGCACCTAGCAGCTTTATTTATCATAGTCCCTAAGTGCAAATACCAAAATAGTGGAAATAACCAAAATACCCATTAATGATCAATGGACAAAAAATTATACATACAATGTAGAAATTGAAAAAAGAAAAACAAACACAAGCAAGTAATGATTAAACTACACCTTCCAATGAGCAGTTACTCTGAGATACTCAGTCTTGTAAAAGTTTGTCACACTTAAACTTCAGTCTTGCCCATCTTCTTATGTTCTATTCAATTATTTATCCTCTATTTTCATAAGAAGATTATTCGATGTCTCTGAAAGTTCAGTGTCTGAGCTTCTTCAGACTGGTAGCAGATGCAGATTTTCATAGATAATTATTTTTTCAAAAATTCATGTATCTCACTTGACTTCTTTAATTTTTAAAGCGTCTTATGATTGTGTTGAGCACAAAAAGTAATATAGCAGTGGATTGATTTAGAAGAATTATGTTGTTGCCCAAAGTGATTTCTTAACAGTAGATATTAGTGTTAACTAGAGAGCATTTCTACTTAAAACATTCAGTTATTGAGCAATCTGGGAAATTTGAGGAATGGGCCATTGCTTAAGTGAGGTAAACTCGTGGGCCCTGCGTCCCCAACAAAGGCAGCATACTTGCATTTCTGATCTGATTGACTTCATGAATGAACAAAACCTTAGATTGTCTTCCTTATTACTCTTTTCTTCACTTTCTTGAAGAAAATATTGTCAGGTAACCTAGAGTACAAATTAGTTCCAGTCTTGGGCCAAACACAGTCACTTCCTGTGACAAGGTCTTTAAGAAATTTAGCAGTGTTGGAGTCCTGCCTGGGGAGACCAAATTCAAATCCATTAGAGAGTAAGACCAAGGGAACTAAACTGTTCCTTTTGGACCTTAGAAAACTCCGTGAGACTTGGGATTCTGCAGAGTTTTGCTCATGAGTATAAAATAACAAATAACAAAAATAAATCTGCTCATGGAGATAAAGGGCTATCTATGGAAATAAACTTTGTGTGTGTATCATGTTGCTGTTAAATTTTTTCCAAGTTACTACATTATGAATTAATTATAAAATGGGGGTTTTGAAAGAGATGGGCAGCAGAGTGTTTGGACTTTGGAGTAAAACTTTCTGAGTTTGACATCTAGCTCTGGTACCAGCTAGTTGTGTAGTAGTTGTGTAGTTGTCAACACGTTTCTTAGCTTCTCTATCCCTCAGTTTCCTTATCTGAAACTGATATTTATACCTATTTCATAGTATCAAAATGAGCAAATGAGTTTAGGTTTATAAAGTGGTAAGAGAACTTCGTGGCACTACATGTACCTTGTTAAACAAAGTAAATAAGGAAAACCTTGAAAGACTAACTAAATAAAAGGAAAACCATCTCATAGCCCTATCACTGACAGCTTTTACTTTGTTACTGTGTTCTTTTCTAGCATTGCTCCTTGTTCTGTAAGACTTCCATGTGCAGGAATCTGAATGCAGTATACTACATTGTCTGAGATATTTTGTCCATGTTTTGTATGTATAGCCTGCCTCTTTGTCTTAGCTTATGCTATCTCTTCACTTGTAGTGCTCCTTCTCATTTTCACGTGAAATCCAGATAGCCTTGAAGGTTTCACTCAAATGCGTTGACTCCTTTCATTACTCTCTAAAAGAGGTTAATTTGTTTCTCTTCTGAAATGGTAAAGCATGTTGTTCTTTTATAATATTTAGGTACTTTTTACCTTTTGTTATAACTTCTTGAATATGACACTTCATCTCCTAGACTATAGATCTATGGAGATACCGTGCAAATCTTGCTATAGTAAACACAATTCTTTACACATGGTAGATGCTCAATGAATATTTATTGAGGGGGTTAATGAATGCTTGATTTACATACATTTTAAAATTAAAATATATTATTTTTAAAAATCAAATATTCTAAGAATATTTATTGACAGGACGAATTACTCACAATATAATGTTAAGTGATATAAAAGTCTCTAAGCAGTATGACTCTAATTTTCTAAATTAAAATATCTATCTGTATATGTATTTACTGCTTGTCGATCTGTAATACCTGCGGCACCTATCTATCTATTGTGAAAGGACTGGAAAGAAACTATCTGTGGACAGTGTTTATGTGTGCATTATAGGATGCAAGTGATCTAAATTTTCTTTTAATTTCTTTTGAAAAATTTCTGCAATTCTAATGCATCATATTTATAATCATAACACCTTAACATTGCAGCAACATAAATGTCTATGTAAAAATAAAATTACCTTTGCCTAGAAATATAAAAAATGCACTATCATCTTTGAATGGTTTAAGTTTAGATTAAATAGATTTAAATAGATTAAATGGATTTAATGGATTTACCTGTGGCTTTAAGCATATTAATCTTAGACTCACTGGGGTGCAGTAACATAATTTAATGTTCCTCTTTCTTGCTTACTCTGAGTACAATAACTAGTTTTATAATAAAAACTAGAATGTTCCACTTGGATAAATAAAAAGTAATTTTCAAAAAGAACTATTAAGACAACTGAATATCTTACATACAGAACTTTTAATTATTGACAGCCAAGTATATTTTAAACATGCAGAAATGAAGAAATACCCAGAGGGAGCTGGGAAGGAAGTAGCTGATATACATGTCTATTTGTACAATGTTTTCTAAATGATTCATTTTGAAAATGGATTTCATAGTGGTGCACATACAAAGGAATAATAGATACACATTTTGTAGATTTGATGGGAAAGCATTTGTCATTTTAAGAAAAACCAATTGAAGTGAATTCAGTATCTTATGAGGTTAAGCAATTCTGGGTCACACCATTAGTATGCTCTTTAAATAGATATTTTAACACCTTTTCTCAGCTTTCTTAAAGCCCTGTGAGAGATACACATACCCGGCATTTTACTTAAATAATTCCTTGATTTTTGACAGTTTCTTCTATCTCTATAGCTTTTCTTAGGATAAAATTTTCTTACATTTTACTCGACTGAGCTGAATTTGACTTAATTTGTCAGTAATTCTTCTCTAAAAGAACCCCGAAAAAAGTTGAAAGAAAATACATTTGTTACATACTGTTGAAATACACAACTCCACAGTATAAAATGGACACAGAGGGGTTGTTTGCTTGCTAACGAATGTCTATTGATGTGTGTCATATGGCATTAAATGGAGAGTTAATTACTCTTCATGAACTTGTTTATTAGCTGAAATATCTATCTAATGTAGTTATGAAAATACATTAGAGAGATACATCTGAAATTCAAATGGTAAAACCAGGCACTGCTAGTTCAACACCCAAGTTATCATTTGCTCACAGCATTGCATATTAGTAGCTGGATGTGAGCAACCGATGGATGAATTAAATTTATTCAACAGCTTTTCTGTATGTTGTGGGAAACCTGACTGCCCAGATGTTTTTGTAAATTGTGTAACTCACTATACAATAGCCAAAAGAAACTTAATTTTTGTTTAGTACAGTGGCCTAAAATGAAAATCCCAATTTTGTTGTTGAGTTCTTTCTTTATGGTATGGGAGGTACAGAGTACCTTTCTAGGTATTCAAGATTCCTGGGATTTTTTTTTTTTTCACCAACTTTAAGGTATATTAACTAATGCAGAAGAATTTAAAAAAAAAAAACTTTTTCCTCCAAAAATTTAATTTTAATTTTTCTGAGAATTAAACAATCCTGATAAATCGTAAATTGACTTTTCCTTTATTATGGTATCATTCTTATATTTTTAAAAAATCCAACACTGCTGTTAATACCTTGAGAGAAAAAACACACCCATCGAAACATCTCTTCCTTACTAAAAAACAATTACATTGTCACACTTTGCTCTCTTACAGTTCTGTGTCATTGTGAGAGGGTCCTAGTCATGGTCATACTGATTATGAACACCACCTCCCATGACAGCTTTTCTTTTTCTTAGAACCCACCACACCTTGCCCTTGTATTGAAGGTAAGAATATAACATGAATGTAAACTTCTAGGTTTACGTACTTTTTTTTTTGTTTTTTGAGCTGATGACTTAAATAAGCCAAACATAGGCTAATAAACATCCTAAGTCTAATACCCTGAGAGGATTTTTTGTTTCATCCCTAGGCGAGAGGAAACTTAAGTTACTCCCAATGAATGAGAGTCTCCCCAGTTCCCAAACATCCAAATTAGATTCTATGACAATTCACAGCATCATGTAGTGTTTAAGAACATTTCCATCAGGTCATGTTTCCTGCTTCTCATTTAAATTTCTTATTTGGTATTTTAAGCTGATTCAACTTAAGTTTACTCTCTTTAGAAACAAAGACATTTACTATTAGTTTATGTGCAGGAAAGTGATTTGTGATAATTCAAGATTTAAACATGCTAAACCTTCTCAGATGGTATTTTTTAAAATTTGACATTGAATCATTACAAGTTTTGTTTTCTAAATTGTAGCCAGTTTGGTGTCTTTTCATTGAATCCTTTTTACTTTTTATAGTTCCTGTTTATAAAGGGTTTTTGCATTGTTGAGTTTACACTAATTAAGAATCTGTTTAGTTCTGGAAATTAAACCTTACAACATAGATTCATGGTTACCCTTAAGACTTATTTTTGCGAGTAGATTCAGGAAGTCATTTTACCTAACATATTCCAAAATTTCAATTAGAATTTGAAACTATAGCAAAAATGCTTCCAAGCTCCTGACCCTTCTATCTCTGTCAGCCCATTCGGTGTCACAGGGCAGTGCAGGTGAGCTCCTGGGCTGGGACCACGGAGCATACCAAAGCCAGTACATGAGAGAGCGTGCCTGCAGCCACACTGAGACAGGCACATGGCAGCCACAGTAACACGGGACTGGCAGTTTGTCTCCAGAGAACTGGCATTGTGTTCAATAGGACACAATGACATTCTTCAGGAATCTGCAGTGTGGACTGAGTAAGGCAAAGTAGGGCAGACTTCCCAGTCAGGGAGCTGCCCACATACCAAAAAGCAAAAAAACAAACAAACAAATAAAAGGCTAACGAGAGACGGAGTCATTGTAAGTGAAGAGGGTAAAACCTATAGAATAAAGGACCAAGAAAACAGGGCCAAGGTTTGGCAAAACCAAGCCTGCCATCCCTGGCCAACCAGGAGAGTTCTTTTTACAATGAATTCTTGCAAGAATGTGAAGAAATCCATGGCTACCCTGATAATTACAATGAACTGGAGTCGGGTGTTTATGGTGGGGAAAGAGAGCGGCTCTTGACCTCAGACATTTCCAACTGTATCACCTACCATTTCTTACCTGATCTGAAGCCACACAGTAGTTCTTTCATTTGAATGCCATCTCTATGCCTGATCTTACCTATGTGGTTATCACATTTTAATATAATCCTTCTAATAATCTTCCTAAGCCCATGAATATTAGTCCTTATCCTCATTTTGGAGGCAAAGATAGGTAATTATGAAGATTTAATTACTTGCCTAGACACACTCTAGTGAGGAGGAGCTGAATTCAAATAGGGTTGTACTCTTTTTCATAGTGACATATGAATGCTTTCCTGTGGATTGCTAGACCTAATGTCATTGACTTACCATTAAATGCCATTAAAATGGGAACCTTAAGACGTAGTACTAAAATCAGTTTCCTAGTCCAAGGCACTGGTTAAAATATCTCTGCATATTATGAGTTACTAAACATTAATAAGCTTTTCGAAAATAAATACACTGATATAATAAAATTCATTTCCCTATTCTATACAATTCATTACACTGAGCGGTAGGAAAAATGGAAGTCCTTTAAAATGTATCTTTAAAAAAAATTTTTTTTAAATTAAGTCAACCTCTTTATTTCTAATTATAAATAAAATTGGGGCAAATAAAGTAAAATACAGAAACACACACATAAAATTTCCAGTGTAAGACATTGTCCCGATTATATAGGTAAAATATTTGATCTTTTGGTTAGCTGGTAATTTTCAGGAAAATATTTTAGATATTTAACATTTTACTAATTTTAGGGGGAATTATTTATTTGTATTTGTTTTTCCTAATGTGTTGTTAATCATTTTCTTAATGAAAATAGTTATGTTTACCCTTCTTGAGGGACTTTTGTTTTCTGCTCATCAACTTTGGCCAGCTCATTTTCTATGCGCTTGACAGTATTTTGGTATACTGGTAGGATGCTCCTTTATTGGAGTTTTTCCTGATATTTTTCTCATAATTAAACTAGGGTTATACTTTTGGGGGAAGAAAATCACATACATAAAATTTCATTTTCGTGATATCACATCAAGACAGCCTCTGTTTCTTTCCTTTTTCTTTTTTTAAAGCAAGGCAGTAATTGTTAAAATTTGTTTTTTCCTCCTCACTCCACCCAGCAATCTTGTCCTTTCACATGTTAATTTTCACGTAAGAGTAAAATGTATTTTTTCTGTTCTTTAAATAAAGCGAAGGGTGTTTCCATTTAAATTCTCCCTAATCTATTCCTTTTCTCTTCAAATACACAAAGACCTCACCTTGATTTGCAGAGCGCAGCAGTGATCTGGTCGCTGCTCACTTCTCCCGCCTCATTTTGGCGGCTCCCCCTGCCCCACGTCGCCCTAGCAGTGCTGTCCCTAAAGCACATCTGTTCAACTTTGCCACCAGTTATTATGCAGTAAAAGGTGAAGGACTCTCTGATGCTACCTGGTGTACACTCAGTCCCTAAATAACAGTGGATACGGACGTAAAGTAAAAGGACAAAAGCAGTGAAGCAGGACTGGAGTCTGAACAAAACAGACTAACCTCTGTCTATCACGGTTCTTATTATCTGTCAGCTTCACTCATTATTCTTTAATCCTCCCTCCCCAAAGTTTTTGGGTGTTCTTATCTACTAGTTTTCCACATAAACTTTAGAAACTTGTATGTAAGAACAAAAATATATGTTGCTGGTATTTTAATTGGAATTACATTATAGTATTTATACAGTAAGTTGAAATATTTGATATTTTTTGTTGTGCTTGACAGGTATTAGGTATTTAATTCCTTTATTCACACACACACAAAAAAACCAAGCCCTCTTATTTAATTTTTTAAAGTAATATTTGTTTCTATTTTAATCTTAATTTTGCTTTCAATCTTTAATCTTTCTTTTCTCGTATCTTCCTTAGACTTATTCTTAGTTTTTTAAAACTAGTGTTGTTTATTTATATTATTCTTATATTTGAATATTTATAAATAAAAACCTTTTTTAAAAAAGAAAAATTTGCCTCTGAAGATAGCCTGGTCACTTCTTGTATGTTTTATATGTAGTTTTTTGGCTACCACAGTTTTTAAAAATAATCTGTATTTTTTAAATTTCACTTAATCCAAAAATATTATTAAGAAAAAGTCTTTTACATGTAACATAAACTTCTTTTTTATTATTAAAAATATTATACTTATATAATTTCTGATTTGGGGAATATTTTAGGCATTCTTAATGGCTTAATATCTGAGTGATTTTTTAAAAATAAATATTTAGCATGTGCTTGAAATACATTCTTAATAAGTACAAAGCTCACTTTTTTCCCAGAATTTAATCTTAATAAAACTATATACTCTTTTTTTTTAATTTCAGTTTTTTCCTCCAATATTGGAAAAACAGCCCATGTTTTAAATTTCATACTGTAACACTTGCTTTTTATAAATATCTCCTTTTATAACTGACAGTTTTATCACATGTATATATTTAATAGTATGTAGAAAGAGGATTAATATTTTAAGACTACTTATGCATATTCTTTTTCTTTCAAATATATTGTTTTCTGAAAACATTTGCAGAAGTCAAGCAACCTCTTTGCTAGAGAGCTTAAAAACCCTTAGCTTATAGGAGAGAATTACATCGGAAACATTTTTTAAAGGTTTATTTTAGTTATATTTATTGTGAAAAAGTGATTGTCACTCCCGTGGAGTACTATTCTACTCAGGATTTGATCAGAATGTCTATAAAACAAAAGAAAAATTAGTCCATAGTTAGGAACACCATGGGTAATGTTTTAAGGAATCTGAAAGAAGTCACTTTTCAATTGACTTTCTCATAAATTTTGATATCTGTTCTCTCCTAAATGGAAAGAGAATAAAAAGTTTTCCACACACTATCTGAATTATGTAAAGGTTGGATAATAACTGTCAAAAAAGATCATTTATTTCTGTGAATGTGCAAAGAACATATCAAAGAAAGATCACTGTGCTGCCAGTCCTTGATATTACTCAACCTCTCGTCTTCTTTAATAGCCTGCCATCCCTTGCTGTGCAGATGCTAAAGAAACACATAATCAGAGGACTGGAAGACAAAATCTAATTAATTAGCATTTATTAATTCCCAACATATGCTGAGTTTGTGCACTTAGACTGTGGTGACAGTTACAATAAGTGACAGAAGGAAATGTCAGGGGGAAGGACACCAGAACACCAGTGATGAGACAAGCAAGAGAATTGCTGTCATGACAGCTTCATGTGCTTACTGCAAGTGTGGCCATTACGGGGTACAACTCAGTTCCTCCTCAGTTATCTTCCTCTTTATCAAAAACATGTTGAACTCTGACTAGGGAGTTGTACAGGTTAAATACCCTAGTTATCAGTGCAAATTGTGGACTCGGGCGAGGAGTCCACAATTTCCTGACACTTTCCCATGAGTTCTGTAAGATTCCACAGAGCTAGTGGGATTTCCAGACTTGTTTGTAGGGACATGAAAAATTTCCTTGATAAAGGGAGAGGGTTCTAGACATTAGGGTGTAGCACTGAAAAAGATTGTTCACATTTATACAACAGGATCCCAGAGAAGGCTTTTATTCTGAGTAAAAGCCAGTGTAGTTTATTTTTTACTACAAATTAAAACAGAAGGGTATCTATCTCTTTTGGGGGGGGGCACAGACATGTAATCAAGAACCCTATAATCATCAAAAATAGAGAATGGAACATCAAGACCTCAAGCTAATGTTGAACATCATTATGCATGTTTATGCATCACACAAAACACAGAAAATATGAGTATAAAGGGACTTTTAGCACTATGAGGTACTTTGACTAGTTAAGGAGAATAAAATAAGTAATAAAATAAAAATATGTTTTTATAACTTTGTAATGAAAAATACCCAAGACCTTAATCTCTAAATGTCTCAAAAAATCTGTTCACATGCTCTTTATCAATAGACTGTGTTTCACAAAGAAAACCTGCATTTGGTTGCAAATCATAATAGAACATTTTAACCTTCATAATTTATCATTTATCCAGGAAAAGGCTTTCTTCAACTTGTTTTAACTTAATGACTTGCTTTATAATAATGTACCTTATAATTTACATAGTTCTTTATATTCATCAAGGTATTTTTGCATGTTTTATTTCATGTGCCATTATCCACAGAGGCTCCATAAATATTTTTTTCTTGTTCCTGTAGCATTACGTTTTGGTTTCCGTGGATTTTACACTGTGGTGAGGGCCACCAGACAACTTTGAAAATGCTACTCTTACACTGACAGACCATATCATTGTTTTGTTTTGTTATGCTTTGTTTTTCCATGAAAGCTGACAAGAAGAATGAATGTTAATTCTCTTAATGGTCAAATGTGCATCACCACATAATTGAGTTGAAGCTAACAAATGGTAATAACCAGGAAAATTGTCAAAATAATCACATTATCTATGCTTAAATCCAATTCAAAAGCCAGCTCGTATGGATTTTAAGGATATCATCTTGTATGCAAATGCCATTTTTCACTTGTAGCTGCCTTTGATGCAATCCCAAATGTCAGTCCCTTTCCCATTCCGCAGAACTACCTGGAGTACTCTGGACTGAAAGTCACTGGCTCTGTAGAGGGCAATTATGTAACACTTCTTCCTTGGTTGGTTCAGATCCAAATAAGAAACATTTCCTTGTTTGTCAGTATCTATTATCCTCTTAATATTCCTTAAGAAAGAGGATTTCAGTCTTTAGCTGGGACCACCACTTCCTAAAATAATGACTCTATTGTGCAGTCTCCCTTTCAGCAACTAGGTGTTGAGGTGTATCTAAGTACTGCCAATGGTTTACAAACAGAAATGCTTTTGCAAGAATGAAGCCCAGGTTTCTCTCTTATTTTTCCTTCTTCTTGGCTGGAATGCAGATGTAGTGGCTGGATCTGAAAATGGAAAGAACTTGTGTTTCTGAGGACTTCACAACATTGTGATACTAACTCTAGACAAAGAGTTTTTGTTGTTGTTTATTTATCTTTGCTGAGTAAAGAAATACATATTTTGCTTAAGCCACTCTGTATTAGTTGGCTAGGGCTGCCTTAACAAAACACCACAGACTGGATGGTTTAAACAACAGAAATTTATTTTCTCACAATTCTGGAAGCTAGAGGTTGGGTAAGGTGTTGTCGGCAGGGTTGATTTCTTCTGAGTTCTCTCTCCTTGGTTTGTAGATGTATAGCTATCTTCTCTCCTTGTCTTCACATTATTTTTCCACTGTGTGTGTCAATTCCTTTTATAAGGATACCAGTCATATTGAATTAGGGCTCACCCACATGACCTCATTTTACTTTAATTACCTTCCTAATGGCCCTATCTGCAAATACAATTCATTCTGAGTACTGGAGGTTAAGACTTCAACACATGAATTTTTGCAGGACACAATTTAACCCATAACATCTACTTTTTAGAAAATATATAAATGTATTCTTATCTGATACAACATAAGGCATATTCAAATACTATATACAGTAGACTCTCAGTTAACCAGCACCCAAAGGGATTGGTAGATGCTAGATAAATGTAAGTAGACTCTTCATTAACCAGGATTCAAGCAATCCTCACTCTCAAGCAACCAGCAGATTTTTTTTTTTGCCAGTGGCTTGAGATTTTGCCAGTTACTTGAGTTCCAGTTAACAGAGAGTCTACTGAACTTACTGATGCAAGCTGGGTCATTAGATGACCTCACCTAGATATGTGGACATAGAAGCCTTCCTAGAACTTTTATTCTTCATAATACTGACTTCTCACCAAGTTTCAGATACACCCCTCCCCATGACAGGGAAAACTTTTCCTTCTAAACTTATTACAGGGCAGAAAGTGTACTTCCTGTGTTCTAAGAAGATCAGAAGGTGCTAAACCATATGTGTGCACTTTCTTTCCCCAAACCCACCAATCAGGTTATTCAAACCAGAAGTCTCAAAGAAACAGGAAGCAATGGGAAATTACTCTCTCCCAGTAGTAATGCTGAATAAACTACTTTTCATGTACTTGTTAGTACCAATATTTTAATGTTATTTTGAATTTTATGTTTTATTAAAGTCTGATAACTTATTGCAAGCCAGAAGTTTTCAGCATGTGGCAATAAATTTATCAAAGTTATTATTAATTACTCAAACTGTCTATTTTAGGAAAGATTTTTCACCAGTCACTTTTGGACATTACTAGTTGGGAAACAGTAAAATTTGGAACATCTGAGATGATATATTATAGGAGTAAGTTACAATAGAGAAGAGAATTTACCTTTGAGAAAATGTTGCAGCCCCTAAACATGATGTCCTCTTAAGATTTAGTCTGTCTGTTGGCTTGGGCCTGAGTTTGGCAAACTGAGGCCTATGTGCTAGATCCAGCCCTCTCCTGTTTTTGCAAATAGTTTTATTGTAACACATTGTTTATGTAATGTCTGTGGTTGCTTTGTGTTAAAACAACAAAGTTGAGTCATTATAAAAGAGATTGTGTTGCCTGCAAAGCTTAAAATATTTTCAGTATGGCTTTTCTTGAAAATATTTGCTGACTAGGGCATAGAAGAAAGTCATATAAAATACTTGAATTTTACCCATTAGTTTGCTTCTTTTAAATTATTATTTTTATTATTAATAAATCTGAATAAAATATTAATAAATTATTTTAATTGGTTGTATATAACTTAATTATTCAAATGGATTTTAATGGATTAATTCAGATATAAGCTAATTCTACATGTTTTGACACACTGAGGATTTGGCCCTTATCTGTGAAATGTTTATCTAAGCTTAGAAAATGATGAAGATGCCTCTTCATCTAGTCTAAGAACCAGTGTTCCAATTAGGATACCATTAGATAACTTTATTTCTAGTACTCCCTAATGAGAAAAAAATGGGTTGATAATTTAAAAATAGATTTTTAAATGTATTTTAGGTAAAAATTTTTCTCAGTTTATTAATGGTTTAGGATACTTATTCGATAACATGATATTTATTGTTGTACTGTAAACATGACCCTTCTACTGGACTGTTGAACCCATTGCCGTATAGAAGGCAGATATTTTCAATTACAGACATGAAACTTTCTCTCTCTTGAAAATAGTTTGTAGTGTGTTTCATGGTAATCATAGCATGAGTATGGCTTAAACATGACTGTAAGTGTCATTTACATTTAGCACAGTAGGATACAATTACGGGCTTGCAATGACAGGAATACTTATGTTTATGCATGTGAAAGATAATGTTAAGCCTCTGAGATTGGAATCCTGGAGTGCTGTAGGAGTTTATTATCATCTCACATTCAAACACTTACTGTTTCTATTATTGCTGGTAGTTTTCCATAGTAACCCTACCTGAATGCAATTTAATTACATTATTCAACAATGCAAATTAAATTAATTCAGAATGGACTGTTTAAAGAAGAATATCATAATACAGTATATCAGTTAACACATTAAAAGTAATTTTTAAGCCTAGAAGTACCCCAGGAAACTATATTACTGGAAGAAATTATAATTTTGAAAATGATAATACTAAAGTGTGTTAATTGATTTCTTTTCCTTAATATTATATTCTGGTAGAATGAGATAAATTTTATTGATTTGTTTTATGAATATATTCTCTATTTTTGCTATAAGCTGTTATAGCTTTACTTAGCTTGTGTTAATAAATCTATTTAAGAAACAAGTGTATAGCATTTAAATCCATTAATTTCACTTCCAGGAATGTAAATGCAAAATCTACATAGAAGGATGCCCATTCATAGATTATGATACTGAAAACTTTCAATATTTTGAGGAACCTTGACAATATTTTTTATAGTGGCTGTACCAATTTATACACCCACCAACAGTGCACAAGATTTCCCTTATATTTACATCCTTGCCAACACTTGTTAAGTCTTCTCTCTTTCATAATAGCCATTCTAGCAGGTGGGAGGTAATATCTCATTGTGATTTTTGATTGGTATTTCCCTAATGATAAGTTATATTGAGCACCTTTTCATGTACTTGTTGGCCATTTGTATGTTGTCTTTGGAAAAATATCAATTCAGGTTTTCCCCCCCAATTTTGTAATTGGATTATTTGTTTTTTTGATACTGAGTTGTATGAATTCCATATATATTTTAGATATTAACTCTTTATCAGGTATGTGGTTTGCAAATCTACTCTTCCATTCTGTAAATTATCTTTATTTCATTGGTGCTTTCATTATTTGTGCATAGCTTTATAGTTTGATGTAGTCCCACTTGTTTTTTGTTTTGTTGCTATGTTTTGGGTGTCATATTCATAAAATCATTGCCAAATTCAATTTTGAAAAGATTTTCCCTGTGTTTTCTCCTAAGAATATATGGAGTCACACCTTATATTTATGTCTTTTATCCATTTCAAATTAATTTTTGTGAGCAGTATAAAATAGTGGTCCAATTTCATTCTTTTGCATATGAATATTCCATTTTTGTAACATTTATTGAAAATTGTCTTTTCCCATTGCGTATTCTTGGCTCCCTCATCAAATATTAGTTGTCCATATATGCAAGAGTTGATTTCTGGGCTCTTCGTTCTGTTACATTGGTCTACATGCCTGTTTTTATTGCCAGTACTGTACTTTTGCTTTGTGCTATACAGTTTGAAATAAGGAAATGTGATGCCTCCAGCTTTGTACTGTCTCAGGATTGCTTTTATTTGGGGTCTTTTGTGGCTTCATGTGAATTTTAGGAGTGCTTTTTACTCTTTCTGTAGAATTTGCCATGTGGAGCCAGAGACTGTATTTAACAGCTGGGCAGAGCTGTTGGCTTAATGCCCTGCCCAAGCACAGCTGTAGTATGGGCTCTTTGGCTACCCAGATTTTCTGGTCAGTCTTCCTGATTGCATGGGACTGGAGGCCATATTCAGCAGTTGGACAGGGCTGTGAAATTGCTCCCATGCCCAGAGTCGGCTCTGCGGCCAGTGCGGCCTATTGGCCGGCACCCTGAATCAGGTAAAACTATCCTCTGAGCTCAAGACAGAGCCACTGGGTTGGCTCTGCACAGCAACAGAGCTGCTGGCTGCAATTAGGCACTGGTGCTGCAGGCATTGCTGTACAATGGGATAGTTGGCTGCCAAGTTTCTCTGGCTGGGCTTCTTGGTCAGGCAGTATTGGAGGCTATTATTTTCAATAACATGTGGGGCTTCAAATTTGCTTCCCTGCCCAAGTGGGACTATGGAACAGTCTCCATGACCAGTATAACCCTGTTGGCTGGGGACCTGCCCACTGAACTCCTTGGTCAGACAGGCCCACCTCTTTCTCTCAGGAGATGGACAGAGGAGGTGGTGGCTGTGATCTCCCCTCGGGAGCAGCTTTGAGGATGAATGAAGCCTGTCAGCCTGTGAGCACTGGTTGCTATACACCCTGGTCTGTCTTCTCCATTTCTATCTGATCTTCAGTGGTCAAGCCCCAGGTATTTCCCTGTGATCCCTGTGAGGTGAGACCCACGGGAAGTACTCTGCAATGCTGAGGCAGCTAGATGTCCACTTTGGACTCTTTTTCTCTCATTGGTAAAAGCATAGGCCCAGGAGGTTCCTCTTGGTGAGGCCCTGTGCTGGCCTGGGAGAGAGGCAGTGTGGGCAGAGTGTAGCTGAACCTCCTACCCTTCCAGTGCCCAAGGCCATGCTTCAGCCCCATCCCTGGGTTCTGGGATTGTCCACAATGATTTCTTGTCTGTTTATAGTTGCTATCTGGTCTTCTTGTGAGGGGACTAAAGTTGAGAATGGTGTATTTGGCCATCTTGATGATGTCACTCCAAGCTTGTAAGTTACTAGTTCTTAAAATAGGGATTTTAGCGTAATTTTTTTTCTCTCTCTCCCTGTCCTGTCCTCTTTACTCTCTCCCCCTCTCTTTTTTCTCCCTCTCTCCCCTCTCTCTCTGACATTGTCAATAGAATATCTTTAAGTAATGCACAATACACATTTTGTATGTCATAGGTACATGGTTAATATTGTTGACTGAAACCCATTATCTATGACAAGGAAAATTTTCATTTTGATATGTACCCAATATTATTACAGAATTTTATATTGGCTGCTAATTAACATATGTGGGTAGGATATATGGTGAGTTTTGATTGTCTTCATCTTGATTACCAAGCTATAGAGCTGAATTAATCCTGTGAGATGAGCCATTAAGACTGCATGTTTTATCAAGTACATGACATGTGAGAGAATCAGCTTATAGTAGAATTTGAATAATTGTCTTGAGAATGAAATGTGTCATGTGTAGCTAATTGACTTGTGCTTTTTAAAGGGGTGCAACAAGTGTATTTCAACACCAACCTCCAGGTTCCTTATTTTATTCTCAGGGTACCTCACTTCTGTTGGCAGTAGGATATAATGGGTGAGCCAGGTGCCAGGAAGTCTTCCATGTGTATTACCCTGAATTAATAGACTTTGGTGAAATTACATAGGAGTCAGACTTTCCTAGTAACTGACATAGTTCAGAAAGATCTAGTGTCTAAGTAGGAGAAATGAATCAAAATAAACAGGGCTGACTGATAAGATCAAATAAGAAATTATAGTTCTGATTCATTCTAGTCCGTCAACTAATCCAAAATTTTCCCCTCACACACTATTATTGTCTTAATCAATTGAAAATGCATTCTAAAAGTTAAGTTTATTGCAGAATGTTCTGATCTCAAAATCCTGTACAAATATGTGGCTGATTGGTTTAGAATGAAATTTTTTATTCTCTTATTATATGGGTACTTTATTAAATGGGAACATTGACTGACAAATGAGGTAGGTAACATCCAGCCTGTTTTCTTTCAAAACATTACTGAATTTTATATTTTAATGTTTTACTACTCTTACAACTCAATTTGTCACTTGTTTACTCCCTTCTTTTTTTTAAAACTAAACAAATGACACCAACACACACACACACACACACACACACACACACACAACTGACAAGCTTTTACTAAAACATAGAGTATTTATTTCATTCAATTATAGTTCATTTCATTAAGAAAGGTATAAAACAATGATCTTGCAATAGAAATACATAATTAAAATAATATAAAATGGGAAATACACATATACAAGGGCTGTCCAGAAAAAAATCCAGCAATAAATGCCTCTATTTTTCATATCACATGGCTGGATACTTTCTGGACAGCCCTTGTAGAAGAAAATATAGTTTATAAGATTGAGCATGAAATTTAGCTATGAGCTTCAAACAGCGAGGCAAGTATGAAAAAAGAACTACTGTGTGATTTTTATTACCAGGCAACATAAATACATAAGTTGCTGAAAGAATATCAATGTTTTTGACATTAAAGACTGTAAAGGAATTTGCCACATGGATCCCAAAACAGGAGTTAAAGGCAACAAATTATAATATCTGAACAGTGAATTGTGAAAGGTATAAAAATATTCTTCATGAAATCATTCTATCTATTGATTTGGAATGAAAGCCAAAAGCAAATGATTAATACCAAATGATAGTTTGTTGGTAATTTGGGGGAGGGGAGTGTGTGTGTATGTACGTGTTGTCCTAGTATCACAGACAAGCCTCAGATACCTGATCTCTAAAGAAATGTTGTCTTTCTTAAATAGTCTTTGTTAAACACCAGTTTCCTCACCTAGGATTTTGACAGGATCTAGAGAGTCATCAATTCTAAGTTAAAATTTCTGTCCATAGCCTAAGGTGCAAATAGATGACAAACTGCTACTTTGCTGATAAAAGAAGGAAGAAGTTATTTGGATTCCAGGCAGATACATAGCATGCTTTCTAGTCTCTTGTAGATCTCATCTTCATTCTAGTTCTTTTTTCCTCCTTCAACCTGAGCAGTATTCTAGCTCTCCAAGGTAAATCCTAATGAACCTTCAATTCACCATTTCTTTCTCTAGTTGCTGATGTAGGCCCAGCAGAGATGCTCAGTTCTCTGTGGGGGATGATGGCAGGAGATGAATAAAAGCCAGTGGTCGACAGAAATTTCTCTTGCAGGAGATGGAATGAAGCTATACCTACTCATCCATTAACACTTTTGTTCTAAATAAACAATCCGTAATTCTAGTACTTCAGAGGTAAAATATGGTGATTCTGCTTTATGTATTTATTGGATAAATTTTAAGCTTTTCACAGGATACCACTGAGATTTCACATTTTAATGTCACATTTTTGTCTGTCTGAAAGGCATAGAATACACCTGCATGATTAAGCAACATATGTTAAAATGGAAAAGTATGTACAGCATTCTTAGCTTTCCATGTAAGTTGGCACATCCAGTAATAGAGTTTCTGAGGGTAACTATGTAAGTTGTCTATATAACTGGAGGACATAAGAAGTGCCTTCAGCTGTGCTATTGTCAGGTTGCCCCTCCAGAGATCAGATTGAGAAGGAGACATAGGTAATCGGGGATCTTCCTAGCTAGAGGATTACCTGAGGAGTCTGATAATCATCTTAGCCTTCATACACATCACAACTGGCATCAAAAGATGCACAAAGGTAGAGCAACAGTACAGGTTTCCTAAATCTGTGGGATTTTGATTGGACATCATTTATATAGCCGAACTGTCCCTACCCCTACTTTCAGTAGAAATTTCTCTTTTAAATATTTATCTCCTCTTTTTCTGTGCTGTTCCTCAGATTTATATCCTTGAAAATATATGTAAAACAAACTTGAGGTGGAAGTTGCTCAATATTCAGATAGCCATGTTCTGCTTCAAAGTTCAAATCATTAAGCTTTAGATAAGAAGTTTAGAGAATAATCATTAAAAAACTGTATTAAGTTTGTTTTAGATTGAGTATGTTGTTCAAATAGGTCTTTATGTTAGTGAAAGTTCGTATTGGCGACCCAATAAATACTTGTTGAATGGAACTGAAATTATAAAAGGCTTACCAGTTAGAATTATTTTGGAATTCCCTTTTCTTTCTTGTTTCAAAATTAAAGTACAACATTGGTTTTGAGGGCCCAGTTCCTTTATCTGTAGTATCAGACACCTGCTCCCGTTAACAGATGATTGTAACTCGGTTAAAGAAGTATCCTCCTAAGGCACTTAGGAATCATTATGCAATGTATTTGTCATACTTGCTCCAAAACATGAAACAAAATTAATGATATATCCTAAATAAAATATAGAAAAAATGTGAGGCATAATAGAAACAATGTTTTTGCTTTTGTAGCAGAGCAAGTTTTAGTTATTTGCTTTCCTTAAGCAATATGAAATACAATTTTGGAATCACAGGTACTGATCCAATGCATAATCACACCTATCAGTTAATACCAAGGCATAATAACCAGAAATAGGAGGTCCAAAATGAGTTAAAAAGTACTTGTGTGCACATGCGTGCGCGCTGGCTCACAGCAGTAGAGGGATCTTCACAAGGTAAGGTGTTGTCTGCTCTTTGCAGACAATCCAAGCTTTCTGGATTCAGCAATGTTGAAGGGAAGGAGGATAAATTAGAAAACAAAAATTACCTATTGACACAAAGGTGAAATATTTAGGACTTTTTGTTAGAGATTTCAAGTAAATCTTACAAGATGATGTGATTTTCTTGAATGACAACAATCTTGAGTCTTCCAGCTCTTCGAACTACAAGAGTAGTTTGAAAATCCAGTAGTTATTAGGAAACATTTTGGAAATGGAGGTCTTTGGGGACAGTCTGTAGTATGAAGGGAGGTGGTGCATTCGGAAGTATAACTCTAAAGGTAGTGGGTGGGAGAAGTCGACACACCTCTCAGAAGAGAAGGGGACACGCGTTGCATAAGGGTGACAAGAGCCCACACTATGCTATAGCCCTCACTGGAGCGCTAAAATAGGAGGGATGGTGGAGTCAGCAGTAGTTCTGGTGAATGTAGCTGTAATAGCAGAAAATTAAGACATAGGATGTTTTTAACAATAAAATAAAATAAAACAAAATCTTAAGGCAATAAAAAGAAAACCCACACACGAAGGATGTTTGGAGGCTAGAAAGAGTGTTTATTTGCTTAGGTTGGCAATTGGACTTTCTAGATACAGAAAAGTGCTTGCTTCAGTATCACATGTACTAGGTACAGAGAGAATTAATTATGATTATTTTCTTTTGATGGAAAGATTAAGATAACAGTTACTCTCTCCAGGTCAAGAAATCTAATGTAGAATCAGGCAGTGTGGGCTCTTCTAGAACAGTGCACTGAGAATTTCCTACTTGGGGCTCTTTGCTTAAGAGCGAAGAAGGCATTAAAGATACAATAGGTTGTTGTAGCAAATTATGCAAATTACATTATGATGGAAATTGGGTATCTAAGATTTTTCTCATTAAGAGAAGGGCCAACAATCAGTAAGTATAAAGCACTTCATGTCTGTGGTTTGATATATTCACTGTTTCAGTGCCACTTAAGGTACCCTGGGAACCCGTGATAGCATTCCCTTGGTCTGTGTGATCAGCTGTCTCTAATTAAGGATAAAGTCACTTGAAAGGATGTGTATTGCCTTCTTAATATTTAATTAGATTTTTAAAATCAGCATTCTCTGATGGCGTTGTACACATATGATGGCTGCTAGAGCTAATTGAGAGGCCCCTGAGGGGTCTAAAGGTAGGCTTGACATTAGTCATGATGATCTGTTTGGATGTTTCATCAGTAATAGTTTGTTTTAGAGCATTGTTGAGTAGATCTAACAGTGCTCTTGACACTGTGACCCTCCATTCCCATAGACTTGGCATGACCCTTCTTTGAAGCAGTGTTTGGGGATATGAAAAATAGTAATGAGCGGGGATTTTTCCCCACTGGCGACATTTTCCTGCTCATTCAGCAGTTTTACAGCAGAATTTCTCCCTTAAGTGATGTGGTATAATTTCATTTTCTGCAAGAGTTGAAATTTATTTGATACCAATTTTTAAAGAGCTAGAGCTAAAGATAGTGAAAGCCAAGCACCTAAGACAGAGCTGTATTTTTACTGTTGTTTATTCTGAAGTTCCTGGAATGAGTGCTCCAGTAAATGGGATAAAGGGTTATTATAGATGCCTTGGTTATTCCCATAAATTTTGCAAAACCTCCAAATATCTGAAATAGAACACAGCAATTGCTCTACTGAGAAGAGAAATGCCATCCCTGCTGTAAATCTTTACTGCCCATTCCTTTGCAACCCATTTGTCAATCTGTGCTTTTCTGTAACAATTTTAACTTTGAAAAAATATCCACAGGGCTGAAAACTTATTAAAACTCTCTGTGTGGAGTAAATATACTGTAATGCCTTGGGTGCTCGATGGAGCTGCAAAAAGAGAGAAGACGGGTCCTACCCCTGCGGGCAGTAAAGCTAATGAGAGCCACAGGCAAATTGAAAGGACTGTGTGTACAAGACAGGTGACCAAATATTACTCAAGATACCTACATTCATAAAATAGCTGAACGAAACGTTTGCCATCAGGTTAGTGAGCTATATTACACCAAGAACTGACATACATCGGCCTGATGGTACTAATAATAACTGTCCCTGAAATCCTCTGTATACTAGAAAAAGTATTTACCTTATTTTAAATCTTTACCATAGCACCACAGAATAGTATAATAAACAATTGACAGAGGAGGATGTAAGTTATTTTTTCAATTAATTTTTTATTTCTTAAGAGCAGTTTAAGGTACACAGCAAAACTGAGGGGAAGGTACCGAGATTTTCCGTGTAACCCCGGCCTTCACATGCACAGCCTGCCCCGCTATCAGCGTCTCACCAGAGTGGTTCATTTGTTACAGTTGATGGACCTCCACTGATGGAGCAGCACCAAAATATTCCATAATTTACATTAGGGTTCACTCTTGGTGGTGTACTTTCTGTGGGTTTAGGCAAATATCTGATGACATGTAGACACACACACACACACACACACACACACACACACGCAGGTATGTATAGTGTATCTTTATGTTAGCTTCTTTCACACTTAGTAATATGCGTTTAAGGTTCCTCCACGCTGTTTCATGGCTTGATAGCTCATTTCTTTTTAACACTGAATAATACCCCATTGTCTAGATTTACCACAGTTTATTTATCCATTCACCTACTGAAGAACATCTTTGTTGCTTCCACATTTTGGTAACTATGAATAACGCTCCTATAAACTTCTGTGAGCAGGTTTTTATATGGATATGTTTCAACTCCTTTGAGTAAATCCAAAGGAGCATGGTTGCTGGATTATATGATAAGAGTATGCTTAGTTTTGTAAGAAACCACTGAATTGTTTTTCAAATTAGCTGTGCCTTTTTGCATTCTGATGAGCAATAAATGAGAGTTGCTGTTGCTCCATGTGCTCCCCAGCATTTGATGTTGTTAGTGATCAGATTTTGGCCATTCTAATAGGTATGCATTGGTATTTCATTTTTGTTTTAATTTGTATTTCCCTGAAGACATGTGATATGAAGGGTTTTTTTATATGCTTCTTTGCTATCTATATATCTTCTTTGAGGTCTTTGCCCCCTTTTTTTAAAAAATTGGGTTGTTTGTTTTCTTCTTGATATGTTTTAGGCGTTCTTTATATAGGTGAGGTAATAGTCCTTTATCAGGTATGTCTTCTGCAAATATTTTCTCCCAGTCTATCTTATCTGTCATTCTCTTAACATTGTCTTTCACAGAGCAGAAGTTTTTAATTTTCATGAGTTTTATCTTATCAATTCTTCCTTTCATGGATCATGCCTTTGGTGTTATATGTAAAAAGTCATCGTCATATCCAACTTCTTGTAAGTTTTCTCCTATGTTATAATCTAGGAGTTTTATAGTTTTGTATTTTAAATTTAGATCTGCTATCAATTTTGTGTTAATTTTTTGTGCAAACATTAAAATGTGTGTCTAGATTCACTGTGGATGTCCAGTTGTTACAGCACCATTTGTTGAAAAGATGTTCTGTGTTTCACTGCATTGTTTTTGCTCCTTTGTTGAAGATCAGTTGACTATAAAAAGAATTTAAGAAGCAAATTAACTTAAAAGAAGTCACCCAGATAATTTGTTATTGTCAAAGCCAGATTTTAACCTAGGTTATTTATTTACTACTCTATATTACTTCTACAGAATACATCACTTACAATCAATAAGTAATGATTAGGGAGATTCTCACAAGTTTAGCATAAAATTATATGATACACTAAAGGATAACAAAGTGGTATCTAGTTTGTTTTATGGTAGACAGACCTGAACCTACCATAAATATCTAGAATTACCCTAACAACTTTATCAATGTCATCTGGGAACCATTCTTAATATTAAATGTTAATGATTAAACCACTGTTGATATTTATTGTGTCATTGGTCCTTGATACATATATTTATGATATGTCTAACCTTTTCATTAAAAACTCTCTAAAACTACCACATCTCTATTCCCTCAGTGCCTACCACAATTCTGAGCACAACCAAATTGAATCGAAGATAGAATATTTAAATGGACTCTTGAACTCATTTCATCTAGTAAATCAATGTTGATTTACTAGAATATAGCAATCTTTGGTTCAGTCTCTAGAAGCACTATATGACAATGACTATATAAAAAAGATGTTTACTGAAGAGATTTAGGTCAGTAGTAATTATACAGGCTTGAAAAAAGATTTGTAATCTTCTCTTCGTTAGTTACCTTTTCTAGACTTTTTGTCACTAGCCAACCACAGCACAAGTCACTAAGTACTATTTTCTAAGCCTGAGGCTATATGTGGGCATTGCATGTCCTGGAATAAAGGTTTACAGAAGCAAGATCAATTGTAAGGTTAGAAAGGTCACCATGTAGAAACATTGAAAAATAAGGTTTTTGAAAAATATATCCTGTGTATAGGAATATATCGATTTTTGCTTACCAGTTCTCCCTAAATAAATTCTTAAATTTAATACATTTAATAAATTTAACAGAATTCATTCATTTAACAAGTATATACTTAAAGTTGACTGTGTACCAGCCAACGTTTGAGCATGGTGTTTTGCAGTGTACGAAACCTCGTGGAATTCATATTCTAATGGTGGTAGAAAGGCAATAAAAATTAGTATCAAAGACTTATAAGTCAAATCTTGACCAGGGAAATGGATAAAAATATATCAGGGAAGAAAAATAAGGACTTTGGGGGAAGGGGATCAGTGGAGGTCTCACTGAGAGGTGACATTAGAGCAAAGACAAAGGACATGGTGGAGCAAGCTGTGTTGATACTGGGAAACAGGCTTCAGGGCTGAGGGAAGACCATGGCAAAGGTCCTTATAAGACACATGCCTCGAGTTTGAAAAGTTGCTGTTTTAGTAAGAAAGGGAAACCTAGAGAAGCAGGTCTGTGGTGGGGGGAAGGTTGAAATTGGGAGCCTGTTTTTGCATGTTATGTTTGAGCTTTTTATGAGACATCCCAAAGGAGATGATAAGAATTCAGCAGGAAGTATGAACTGGAAGTCAGGATATAGGACAAAGATGTGAACATTTGGGCGTCATCCACATTTTGATAGTATTTAAAGCAATAGTACTATTATTCTAGCCAAGAACTAAGCACATACATAGAGCAAAGAAGAGGTCTGAGGACAAAACCTTGGGGTTATTCCTATATTTAAAAAGGAACATGAAGCAGAATTGTCAAAGAGGATGGAAATAGGAGATAAGGGATGAGGAGGAAAATGAGCAGAGTGCTATGTCCTAGAGGCCAAATGTTTCAATGACACAGGGAGTAATCAATCATATATAATGTTGCTGATAAAGTGAAAACTGACAACCAACCATTAAGTGTAGCTATATGGAGTCATTAGTGACCTTGACAAGAGAAATTTTAGTCAGACAGTAGAAGTAAAAGTCTCGTTGCACTTTGAAAATGAAGTGAGGGGAGCGGTGGTAATTTGAGAAAAGGGAGTATGGACGACTTAGGAGAAGGATCAAAGGGATGGAGCTGCTAGAGGATAAAAGTTTGTTTACTTAATATGGGGAAATTAGAACATATTGTTGTGCTGCTGGGAAGAGTGACATAGATAGGAAAGCCATGTTGGCGCAGCAGGAAGCAGAAAATGGTTGGAATTATACTATAGGTAAGAGGAGGTGGGTGGCTTCTAGTGCCTGAGCAGAGCACTGGAGGGCATGGACTTACATGGGATGTAGTAAAAGCAGGAAGATAGATTATGTGGGCACTCTTACAATTTTGGGGGGGTCAGTGAGGTGGTGGGAATATCTGGAAGTTCTTTTCTGATCAGTATATTTTCTCAGTACATGAGAAAGCCAAGTCATTATCTGAGCACAAGGGTTGGGAGGAAGTGTCAGAAGTCTGAGGAAAGAGGACCTGTTATAAATGCAGTGTGGTTATTGGGTTCATTAGAAGTAAGTGGTCTTAATTTAAATGGAAATCCATTAGCATGGTTGGGTATTTTTTCCCTAGCATCTTCAGTTAGGCAGGTACTGAGTAGTCATCATGATGGAATTAACCAAAGTTGGAATTTTTCTAGGCATGAAACATCGTACGAATGCAAAGAATGTGAGGGTGAGTGGAAGGAAGTGATTATAATGATGAGCTATAGAATTTAAAGTTGGTATATAGAGGGGTGAGATCATAGGTCAGGCAAGGGACAGGAAAAATGGGGGGTTCAGTAAATGATTAATGTATCTCCTAGTGGGGTTAAAGAATTGTTGGAGTCAGATACTTGAGGTAATGAGTCGAAAAGATATAAAGTACTGAACAAAGAGTAAGTTAATTTACCTTGAGATTAAGGATGTAATGCAGTTGTTGATAATGACAGCATATATTACACACACACACACACACACACACACACATCCTTGGAGATTGGCCATGGTAGGGTAACAGAGATGAGATGAGATCAACATTTAGAGGTTGCTGTGTTGTAATGTTGTTTTATCTATGTGGATATTAAAATTACCAAGAATTTTTCTGGAGTAGTGGAAAGAGAATAAGTAATGAGATAAAAACTCAAGTATTTAAGAAATGAGGAATGGCTGTAATTGGATCAATAGGGATGTTCTGGTTTGGTAGTATGCATTTGAAAAATGAAAAGTTTCAGTGAGGATGGTAGGAAAATTATTAACATCTAGTAACAGCTATGAGGAGTGTGGGTGACTTCCACCTCCCAAATGCTGTGGTGCAAGGGCTGTGGGGCAGAAGAGTCATCATTGCACATGTAAGAGTGATTTCCCATTTTGTTCTGTTATCTTTTTCACATACTTGAAAACATTAACTATTTTTGATCAGGATGGTGCCAAGATCAGAGATAGGTGTCAGAAAGACTGTAGTTAAAACAGATTAGAGGCAGAGGAGCAAAGAAGAGAGAAGTCAAGAATAAGGCTATTATATAAGTCCAGATGAGAGGTTATAAAAATTCAGGAAGTAGGGTTACCGTAGCAGGACATGTGGAGGAAAATCAAGAAAAACACTGAGTAAGAAAAGAATTCCAAGAAGGAAAGGGACATCCTTACATTCTCAGAAATCCCTAAAAACAAGGATGGAATGCCTTGTAGTGACCATTTACAGATCAGCAAACTGAAGCATGCAGATATAAAGTGATTGATTCAAATGCATGACTGATTACAGTGTGGTAGAGCTGGGACCAGAGTTCAGCTTCGTTGACTTCCAGACAGTGCTGAAGACTAAACAAAGCAGCCAAAGACCAACTGCATCCTGTAGTTTCTGTTCCTGGTTTCATTATCAGTGTTATTGTTATAATTAATGGCATTCTAATAGACCCTGACTTGAATAGAACAGGAAATTATTCTTGATTCTTTTTCAGCACAATATATATCATAAATTCAACAGAAAACAAGAGAACACAATACAAATATGGAAATGTAATCAGAGAGAACTGTTTGCACACTACATTTTAATGCTTTGCTTCAGAAAATCATTTGTCACTAAACAGTGATTTCAATGTGTCCATCATTGCTACTCATGGTGAAATAATTGAGCCACTCTTGCTGGGCACTTTTATTTTCCATTTTCAGTTGTGTATGTGTTTATCGTTGGGTGGTGGGTGTTGTGCATACCGCACGACTGAGCATTGATGCCAAACAGGTTAGTCCTGAGGGAGGGGATGACATTGCTTCTGCCTCACCTTCATCTGCAGTAACTCAGACCCATACGGAGCATATGTGCTGGCAATGTATGCAATTAAAGCCTCTGCTTATAAATCAGTAAACCCAGGAAATTAAAAACAACAACAACGAAATTGAGCTACCTTAGCCCTCCACATGCAACCTGATCAGAACAGATCACCTTCCTCCACAGCATCCCACAGGACACCTCCCTAATTTTGTGGGACAGCCGGCTTCGACATGGAAACCATCACATACATTGTCTTTCCTTCCTTCCTCCGCCTGCACTGTGCACCTCTGACTTTGGAAGGGTGGTGGCTCACCACATGAACCGTGAACTGTGAAGAAATATGTTAACCCCCATTTTGGTTCAGGAGACAAGCGTTACGGTTAGGTTGAGATAGTTGCCTTTCCAGAGCAAATACGGTGTTTATCATCTGTGTGTCATCTACCAGACGTCATCATTTGAGCCAGTTCATTAAGCATGCAAGAAGTGTAGCTATCTCAGGAAACCAGCTTGCCCTAAAATGATTTATTCCTATTTAGAGGAGTATTTAATTGGCATTTGGAAAGAGGCAAATTTGTAAGGGCAGTAACAAATCTAAACAATCCCAAGTACCTCTTACCTTTATTACGTACACGGACATCTTAATCATTTAAACTGCTGAAAACTTGGGTGCAGCAAACTTTCTAGCCATTGCAAATGTATTCTTATACATGCTTGTTTATGGGTAAGACTGCACACATGTACATTTTATATTTCAAAGCAAGATGATTTTAAAATGACTTCAATGCCTATCTCTATTCTTACAGAGGTTGGCAATGAAACTTTACTCTTCACTAATTGATCATTGTTTGATTATGCATACAAGGGCAGTCCCAAAAGGATCCAGCTGTGTAATATGAAAAATAAAGGCATTTGTGGCTGGATTTTTTCTTCCAGACAGCCCTCATATACTGATGATAAATCTCTATAGATTTGTACTGAATATGTTGGGTATGTAGCTAAGATTATAATTTAATTCTTGCTTTAAAATTTTTTATGTATACCTATGTGGAGATTTAGACAAGCAGACAACTACAATATAAAGTGGTACCTGCTACCATCAGGATACTATAATGACATAGAGGAAAACTGCCAAACCAGCCCAGCTTTGGAGGGAAGTTTCTTCTCACAGTTAGATAAGTCCTGAAAGATGACAGATGTTATCCCACTATTGCTAATAGGAAACAATATTACTTTGTACCTGAGATTTCAGTGGCTTTGAAATTCTAAATCACTGCCTCACACTGCTTTTATATTTTTTCTGTCATGGTACAAAAAAAAAATAAATAAATAAATAAGAAAGTACGTGAAACAATTTAATTGAAGTGTCAAAAGTTGGCATTAATCTGTGTTACTGAGGAACAACACCATGAGTGCCCATATGCTGTTGGCCCAGTGATCAAATTTCCAGTAGATAATCAGTTTCTCTTCTGGCTGAGTCATTCATTCATGCTGCCTGTGCACGCTTCTTTCGTGGTGCTGGCATCTGGCTTCCTGACCTATGGTTACTCTTACACGCTATAATGAGACTCCAGTGAATGTCTGAGAGAAACTACTAACTGTCCCTTCATTTTGAGTAAAAAGAAAAATAATTACTATTCATACATTTATTCTAAAGACATTTACTATGAGCTTCAACTGTGTGTCAAAGACTCAGTACAATTCCTTGATGTTTTATCATACAAGTTTTAGAAACAGTAATTAGCTATTCAAAAATATGAAGAAAATACTATTTAAATTCATGATAATTATTTACCCAGGTCTCTTTTCCATTCGTAAGCTTAATGTGTTAGAAGACAATGCTGCATGGGTGTCTCAGAGGCACTGACTGTCTTTGTTCTGAGCTGTCTTCAAAGATGTTTGTATAATAAACAACCTTGGAAGATGGAAATGGTGTCTCCATCCAGAGCAGAGGCAGGGCACAGGTCAGGTGGGCTTAGTGCCCTTTATCAAAGATCTGGGCTCCCTAAGCTTGAGGCTCCTCTCCTATAATGCAACCCAGGGAAATTTGGATTCAAGGAACCAGCACAAATGTTAATCCTCTGGCTATTGCTCTTGCTTTGAGTAATAAAGTGATTTGCCTCTGACCCTGGAATTTTATGTCTTAGACCAGTATCCACTGTATTGGCTAACTAATTCACTTACAAGGAGACCCTTCACAGTTCTTGACATAAGGTTCTCTTAAATTGCCTCTCTTCTACCATTTTCTTCTTTCTCTCTGATGAAAGAAATAAATACATGCATGAATGGATGATTCTTTTTGAAAGTCACAAAATATAATTTCTTATACCTGTGTTCTTTATGACAGATATTTCCTACATGATGAATACTGTAGCTGTTTGTACCTTTCCAATTCAAGCAGCAAATTTCTTCAGAAATCTTTTTTAAACTGAGCTAGCAGAGCTGCAGTGGGCCATCTGGTTAGATTGTGAACAAGCTTGAAGGGTCTGCTTCCACTTCAAACATAGTAGTTCTACTCCTATATGTTCTATCTATTAAATGTCCATCTAAGGTGTTAGGCAATGAATGAATGAACGAATATATAATAAGGAAATGCTTTAAGTCACTGCTCTTGATTATGCTTTGAAAAGATTTCTAGTCTGAGAGAAAACTGGTTAGGACATAGGGTTCATGCTTTTCCCCCCATATTTCTTTTGTTAAATGTGAAACTCAGTGAGTAAATGAGGCCACTTGACATTTTTATTTTCTCCATGTTTGAAATTAAATTGTTAAAACATCAGTGGGTTAAAGATGTGTGTTTGTTTGTTGCTTGTTTTATCTGTGGAGGCCCTTTACTGTTTCATTGGAAAGGGACAGGTTAATACTGGATAGTATCATTTGATGATTGTGCAGTTCAAAGCAGGACACAGTCTTGTACCAAAAGTATTTGCTCGTAAGAGAAACAGCCATCATGTATATTATTAGTAATATCTAGGAGAGCAGTTATTAAGTAATATGTATCAGAGGGGGAAGAACAACAGTGCCGGGCAGTTGGTTAGGCTTTCTGCAGTAACCCGCTTTGGCTCTGTTTGGATTAGCCCTTAGACGGTGAGAGAATCGGTTCCATTAAGTCACAGTTGTACGCAAGTCACACAGAGAGACAGCCAGGTCCTTAGGGAAGAGGGCGGTGCCTCCCAGAGAAGCACCGCAAAGCCCCTGCTTGTCATGTACCACGATGACAGCTTTTTTAGCTGTTTGGTTTTATTTTATTTTTGTGAGTTGGAGAGTTCATTAATTTTTATAGGCAAAAGTACTCCTTTGTGAAACGTATTTTGGAATCGATGCTATGGATTTATAGACACACTTCGTTTTATTGTGCTTCGCATTATTGCGCTTTACAGATAATTGTGGTTTTTACAAATTGAAGGTAACCACCTGCATTGAGCAAGTCTATTGGCACCATTTCCCCAACATCATTTTCTCAGTTCATGTCTCTGTGTCCCGTTTTGGTAATTCTCACAATATTTGAAACATGGTTATCATCATCATCATCATTATTATTATATTTGCATGTTAACCTGTGAACAGTCCTTTTTGATTTTACTATTGTAATTGTTTTGGGGCACCACTAACCATGCCAATAACTGGTGTGTGTGTCCCACCAACCAGCTGTTCCCCATCTCTCTCCCTTTCCTCACACCTCCTTATTGGCTGAGACACAGCGAAGTTGAGATTAGGACAATCGATAACCCTACAGTTGCCTTCAAGTGTTGAAGTGAAGGGAAGAGTCACTCACCCCGCCCCCGCCCCTTTAAATCAAAAGCTACTAATGATCAAGCTTAATGAGGATGGCATGTTGAAAGCCTAGGTAGGCTGAAGGCTAGGTCTCTTGTGCCAAATAGTCAAGTTGTGAATACAAAAGAAAAGTTTTTGAAGGAAATTAAAATTGCTACTCCAATGAATACACGACTGATAAGAAAATGAAACAGCCTATTGCTGATCTGGAGACAGTTTTAGGGGTCTGGATAGGAGACAAAACCAGCCACAACATTCCCTTAAACCAAAACCTAATCCAAAACAAGGTCCTGATTCTCTTAATTCTAAGAAGACTGAGAAAGATGAGGAAGCTGAAGAAGAAATGTTTGAAGCTAGCAGAGGTTGGTTCATGAAGCTTCAGGAAAGAAGCCAAGTTCATAACATAAAAGTGCGAGGTAAAGCAGCAAGAGCTGTTGTAGAAGCAACAAGTTATCCAGAAGATCTAGCTAAGATAATTAATGAAGGTGCTACACTAACCAACAGATCTATGTAGATGAAACAGCCTTTTTTGAAAGAAGATGTTATCTAGGACTTTTATAGTTAGAGAGGAGAAGTCAATTCCTAGTTTCAAACCTTCAAAGGAAAGTCTGACTCTTGTTAAGGGCTAATGCAGCTGGTGACTTTACATTGAAGCCAATGCTCATTTATCATTCTGAAAATCCTAGGGCCCTTAAGAATTAGGCTAAATCTACTCTGTGTGTGCTCTATTAATGGAACAAAGACTAGATGACAGCACATCTATTTACAACATGGTTTACTGACTATGTTAAGTCCACTATTGAGACCTACTGCTCAGAAGAGAAGATTTCTCTCAGAGTGTTACTGATCACTGACAATGCACCTGGTCACCCAAGAGCACTGATGGAGATGTACAATGACATTAATCTTGTTTTCATGCCTGCTAATACACCATCCATTCTGCAACCCATGGATCAAGGAGTAAATTTGACTTTCAAGTCTTATTTAAGAAATACATTTTGTAAGGCTATACCTGACATAGATAGTGATTCTTCTGATGAATCTGGGTAAATTGAAAATATTCTGGAAAGAATTCACCTTTCCAGATAGCATCAAGAATGTTCTTGATTCATAGGAAGAGATTTTTTAAAAATTAGCATTAACAGGAATTTGGAAGAAGTTGATTCCAACCTTTTTGATCACTTTGAGAGGTTCAAGACTTCAGTGGAGAAAGTAACTTCAGATGTGGTAGAATCAGCAAGAGAACTAGAATCAGCAGTAGAGCCTGAAAATGTGTCCAAATTGCTTCAGTCTTACGATAAAACCTTAATGGATGAGCTGTTGCTTAGTGCGGATGCCAAAGAAAGTGGTTTCTTGAAATGGAATCTACTCCTAGTAAAGATTGTTGAAATGATAACAAAGGACTTAGAATATTTTATAAACTTACTTGATACATCAGTAGCATCACATGCTACAGAGAAATTGTTCATGAAAGAAAGAGTCATTGATGCAGTCAACTTCATTGTCTTATTTTAAGTAATTGTCACAGCCACCCCAATCTTCAGCAACCACAACCCTGATCAACACTGAGGCAAGACCCTCTACTGGCAAAAAGATTATGATTCACTGAATATTTAAATGATAGCTAGTATTTTTTAGCAATAAACTATTTTTTAAATTAAGGTGTGTACTTGACTTTTTTAGACGTAATGCTATTGCACCCTTAATAGACTAAAGCATAGCATGAACCATAGCTTTTAGATGTACTGAGAAACCACACAATTTGTGTGACTCGCTTTTTTGTGATACTCACTTTATCATGATGGTCTATAACTGATGGTCTGCCTGTATATCCACTTGAAATTTATGTTAACCTTTAAAAATGAAAATACAAAATATAAAACAGGAACAGTGCAAATGATTTAATTGAGAATCTTGGTTTTGTGTTCTTTAGTTAACACCTTTTATTCTGGATATTCCTCTTACAGATTCAGGTGTTAAAATCATTTGCTATATGAACTAGTCAAGTCATTTATATCCAGGGGGCCTAAGTAAGAAATCAGCAAATTACTCACCTTCTCATGATGAAAAATTAATTACTGTTTTATGCTATCAAGATAAAGAAATAATTATTACTAAATTATACACAACAGAACACTCAAAATTGTGACCTGACAAGATTTTGGTGACATTTTCTGTCTTCACCTGGCGTCCCCTGGGTTTTGAAGCTTATTTTAGTCTCTGGTGTTTGAATTATAGGTTAATTATACTACTAGTGTGAAGTTAGCGAAATAAAATGAATATAAACAACAGTAACATTTTCCAGACTTGCCTGACACACTTTGAATGTTTATACGTTTGTTACACACTAGTCTGTTCCTGTGCTCCTGGTATTGTACTGTGAAGCAGAAGGTTTAGCGCTGAGATCTGGCAGAAATTTTACTAGTGATGGCAGATAGCCGGCTTGTACCAGGTTAATGAGATTTCCAGAATTTAAATATTATAAATTCAAAAATACACAATTATTATAAAAAGCAAGCCTATTATATTATAAAACATATTGACCACAAGTGCAGTAAAAAAAGTAAATAATAAGTAAGCAGTAAATACATAAATAAGGATGTGTATCTGTATAATCAGGAACATAGAAAATGCTCTAAGTATTTAAACAGGAGAGTGTAATTCGGGAAACTGGTTCTGTAGGTAATGGAATTGGTAGGTCATCCTCATTTCTCTATATATTATGGAATACAATTCTTAATTTTTTTCAGATCATTGTGCCTTCCTCTTCCCTAAAAAACACTAGCATCAAAGTTCATTCTGTCAAAATGTACTAAGAAGCACATCTCTTTGTTATACTCATCTTCAGAGGCCATTGATCAATCCCCCTGTTCCTTGAGAATGATAGCTCCTGGATAGTGATCTTCAAAATTGTTCTCTTTCTGTGCAAAATAGATGTCTCTTGTCAATATTGTTCTTGTACTGATTGATCCATCCAATTATCTTATAAATCATTTCTTTGTCCTGCTCCTGTCATAACTAAGACACCCTTTCCTAAGGCCACACGTAGGCCAATTATGTTCAGTAGAACTTACTGTAGTGATGAGAATGTTAGAGCAAGAGATGTTCCTATTACTATTATCACTTAGAAAATTACAAGGGTTTTAGGAGCTCTGTGCTAGGAACCATGGGCAGAAAGAAATATATATATATTTCTGTTGTCTCACACATGTCATTCCTTGATTCCTCATTTAACTCCAGCTTGTTGAAACTCAGCTCAGGCATTGACATATTGTTCCATATCGTAGTAACTGATATAATTTACCATGCACATTGATTTTCTTAGATACATTCTTCCAGCTCACAACGACCATATTTAACAATTTTCATCCTCAGTATTTAGCACAATGTCAGGCATGTAGTGCAGAAATTAACAGCAACACCAAAACAGTGCTTGCTGCACACTGAACAGCAAGAGTGTAAGAGGGATGTTATGCTTTCCAAGAAGAGGGCCTCGGGTTGCCTCCAAAAAACTTCAGAGGACTTGTGCCTTGATGAATTTCCAACTGTCTGTCTGATCTCCAGCCTTAAGAGCTTAGAAAATAATTTGGCCTGAACACCAATACTTGATTCATTTCTCAGTAGTGGGCTCTGACCTAATTAAACAGATATATGGAAACTGACTGCAGTTTGTCAATTATCAATGAGAAATGGTTCTCAGGCAGACAAGAATGCTTAAGGTGCAAATGACCGATCTGTTCTCTCGCTGCAGACAGACGTACAGAAGGCTCTTCAATAAATACATGTAGAATTAACAATGAATTGAGGTAGAAATACACAGGTGACAGTTGGAAATGGGGATCCAGAATTCAAGGGAGAATTCTGGATTGGACAGTGTGGTATTTAAAGATGTCAAAATGTAAAAGTCTTTTAGGCTTGAGAATTTGGGGCAGGGAGAGAAGAGGATTCAGGGCAAATGTGTAGGGAATTCTTGACTTTTTATCCTAACTTTCAAGAATGCCTCTTCATCTTATGGGAGCAGGAGTTCTTGCACCTGAAGCCTGATGTGGGCTCTGAACGTGGACAAAAGCCCCTTCTCTCTTAAACCCACGCCAGGGAAATGCAGCTCTCCTTTCACTTTGGAAGTGAGAAGTCTTACGTAGTTTCTCATCAGTCACAGAAGCTCTTTCTTTCTTCAGTCATACTCATTTTTTCCCTATTTTTCCATATATGAACAGAAGAACCTTCAACCTCCTCCTCTTTTCTGTTTACTGCTTTGAACTTACCTCATCACAGGATTTTAATGAGTTTTGGTAATGCCTCCTTATCATCTATTTTCTTTTCAAACTGCTTCAGAATATCTTAAACCAGGTTTCTCCAAAATATTTTATTGAGACACATTCTTATTTAAAATATTATATCCCCCAAATATTTTATTTTGCTGTATATTTATTGTAAAACATATGTTATTATAAAAATATTGCTCCTTGCATTTTACTCTACTATATTTATTAATAAGCTATATATAATAAGCTCTATACTGGATCATTATAAACACACGTAAATCTAGAAATCACAAGTATTGGTAAGGATGTGGAGAAAAGGGACCTTCGTGCACTGTTGGTGGGACTGTGAAATGGTGCACCAGTCTGGAAAGCAGTGTGAAGTTTCCTCAAAAAGTTAAAAATAGAACTACCACACGACTCAGCAGTTCCACTTCTGGGTATTTATTTAAAGAAAACAAAACAATAATTCAAAAATATATATGCACATATGTTCATTGCAGCATTGTTTATAATAGCAAGGACGTGGAAACAACCTAAGTGTCTACCAATGGATGAATGAATGAAGAAGGTGGAGGTACATATATACAGTGGAATATTAGTCGGCCATAAAAAAGAATGATTTCTTGCCATTTGTGACAATATAAACAGACATCAAGGGCATTGTGCTAAGTGAAATAATCAGAGAAAGACAACTACTGTGTGATCTTTCTCGTATGTGGAATCTATGAAAAAAGCTCATAGCTGTCGAGAGCAGATAGATGGTTGCAAGAAGCAGGGACTGGAGAAGTAGGAGAAATGGGTGAACTGTTGTTTTCTTTTTAGTTTAAATAAATTGAATTTAAAAAATTTTTAAAGCTATATATAGTAAGCTGGTAACTAGATCATGATATTATGTATACTATAAAACATATAATTCAAACAAGTGAGATAGATATGATAAATTACATATTTTTAAATTTTTTTATTTTATATTTTTAAATGTTATCCATTGTGATGGATTTATACAATCATTAGCTAATAGCCCAAAGCTAGCAGGGTACACCAAAGGAAGGGGACGAAGCAGATTTCAAGTAAAAATCTTAAAATTTTTGTCATTTCTGACTCCAAGACCTGAGTAAATCACTATTTTTAATCCACACCTGATGAAAATCTTGCTATCCCTTTTTACAGTTATCCCAGGCTTGTGTTACTTTATTTTTAATCATCAGGCTATGGTTTCTTTTAAAACATCTGTAAGCCACTTGTCAAATGAGTGAAGGCTAAATTACTAAATGAGATGACATAATCTTAAAATTCACTTAACAGGTCATGTCTAAACTAAGAGAGGTGGAAATATGCTTAGAATAAATGATTGAGGTGACCACTACACATTCCTCCTTATGAGGGACACACACTGTCCCCGCAGGGACCCCTGCATAATGTGTGTAGCGGACTGAGTGAGGATGCTGGCACCATTCATTGCATTTGAAAGCTTATTAAAGCTTAGTTTTCTTTATATTTATGTGTATGTAAATATGCATATTTTTCCTGCTAACGCCTACACACTGCCTCACTTGCTTATTCTACTTTGGACCCTCCAGAGATTTAAATGGACTTTTACAAACTTATCCCCAGATGTCACCACCTGCTGAGAAATGGAACTCATATTTTTGGAGACTGAGGCATTCGCTTTAAAGTGACAGTCACTAGTTATTAATTTTTTTGAAGTTCTTTTGTTATATCTTTTAAAATCTTCTAAAAATAGCTTGAACATTCATTCAGTCATACTTGGCTTTAGATAAAATACTTTTTTCAATTACTAACCCTTTTCTAAAATGAATGTCCTGCCTGTCTTGTGACTTTGGCTACCTCCTGGTATATTGCTATGTTTGTATACGTTTGAGAAGAGAGTTTAAGGATCGCAATTTTGGATCAGAGATCTCATTGAATACGTCCAAGGTAATTTTAAATCTATCATCCTTGTGATGATTATGTTTCAAATGCTGATGACCCCAGCAACACTTGTGAACTTCCTAGATACCAAGGGATCTTAGAATTGGGAACTCTCAGAAAACGAGAGGCGAAGGGAAATGGAATGGAGGTGCTAGGAACAATGCTATTTTATTACCTTTGTCCTCACGACCTCTCAGAGGGAAGAGAGGCTGCAGTCACTCCATTTAAAAAAATTATTTATGTAGGATATTAAGAAAAATGAAGGGATGCCCAGATATCATAAAATATAGTACATTTTAAGATAGAAAAGAAACACTCTATTATGTGACATTAGAGATATGTTTATTTCATAATTATTAAGTTTACTTCCCATTTCTGCCTAGAGGTACTTTAAGCATAAATTTAGTACTCGGGTTCCAGTTGATAAGTTACCCCATGAGGGTCTCTTAGAAGACCACTGAAGCTGGTCGATTCCACAGCGTTAACAGTCCCCTGGGCTACTGCACTGAAGGACTGAGGCACATCTGACAGTCAACCATCAGTCCCTTTATTCAGATAGAAGGTTTTAGACACAGCAGAATTATAAAACCTTGTGAATCGGGGATTTCTTTGTCATTGAATTAATAAGGAACTATTTCTTTATCCCAGTCTAGTAATTGCCAAAGGAAATACCTTTATCCACCGAAGACCTATCAACATTAGTTTGCTATTTTCTGGTGGACTTATTGAATGTCTGTAGATTTGATACAGACTCGAGCATGCAAAAATCTCAATATGACAGTGTATGGCTATTTATTATATCAGAGTGCTCTGTAAATAAGGTTACTAGAGTTAGCAAATAAAAATATAGGATACCTGATTACATATAAATATCATATTAAGGACAAGTAATTTTTTAGTAAACCAGCTCCCCAAGGGGAGTACTTTGAAGGTGACCATCGTGATATTCAGTAATAAGGTATGTGGCACTTTTTCTAGGATGAATTTGCAGAATTAATTGTCCAACCTCATATGTCCCATGTAAAATTTAGGGCATGCTTTTACTAAAAAATATTTATTATTTATCTGAAATTTAATTGGGCATCTTATATATTGTCCGGCAATCCTATCAGTAAGCCTCAGGGAAAACTATCCCAACCATGATATCCTTCTATAATCTCCATCATTGGCACTCAATGCTTTGTTACCACTTAGTACACTATCTTATAATTTTTTCATAGCACATTGTAAGACTCCTTAATTAAAAGTTGGAGCACTTATTTGAACCTTGGAGCAAGAAGAGAGAGTAATGAATATGATCAAGAACCCTTAATGACTGGGTGATTGTGAGCCATTATATCTTCATATGTAAAATGAAAAAAAAAAAGAACAATATGCAATTCTCAGTGTTTTAATAAGAACCAATACATTAATTAAATGGAATTTATATTTACAAATCCATGTAACATGTTAGTGTTGTTTATAACCAATGATAGGCAATGGAAGGAAAAGGATATTAACACCCTCTTCCCTTGTCCAACCTCAGTTCAAAAACAAGACTTAACCTTTATAACAATTAGAGTGAGATGCTATAATCACTGTCCTACCTTTGGTCATATTATTTGTGATAGGCAATCATCCATTTCCAGCAAGCTGTCTTTACAAACCATCTCGAATATGTTTTACATTTGACTTTTATTATATTTAAAATATTCTGAATTCCTATATGGCCTGACCTATTCATGTTTAAGTATCAAAATGCATTTCAGAGGTGATTAGGTAAAATCTGTATACCTGGTACATCCTTAAAAGTAGGAAAACCATGGCCACAATCAATAGCTTGGTGGTTAGTGTTATCTGAGGGAATGGGGGTGGGGGTGGGAGAGAAGGGATGGGGTCTCAAATATATGGTGATGCAAAAAGAACTGACTCTGGGTGATCAACACATAGACAATATATTGTAGAATTTCACACCTGGGACCCATGTAATTTTTACTAACCTATGTTACCCCAATAAATTTAACCATAAAGAAAACAGAAGTAGGAAAATGTATCACTTGGCGGAAAGGAGTCGATCTAACCTGCCAGACTTTACCAGGCATCAAATTCTCATATTAAATTAATAGGTCAGGTAGAAAGGTGACCAACTTCCAGATGTGAGAGTGGAATCTAATGGATGCAACATAACTCAGGTCAAACCAGCATCTCTGGGCATCTTGGTTTGTATGAATGATAGGGGCTTGACTGTGCCCCCTTTCATGAACTTTTCAACCGTTAGGTATACCTGTTTATTTCCAGTGCTGGGGAGCTGGATAGGTGGGAGAAAACAGTAGCACAGGGAGCCACTCCCATGCATCTAGGACAACCGTGAGTAAGTGACGGTATAAGGTAAAGGTGCTATGGGCTTGTTTTCTGCACAGCTGTCTCCCAGGTGCTGAATGATGTGTATTTCCCCTCTTCTGGAACATAAAAATGTATTCATGAAATTACTTTAAAATATTGTAATATGGCATCAATTTTGGACATCTAATATCATAATGGTGAGATGAACAAGAAAACCTACCAAAAAAGTAAGCTAACAGTATTCATCAGTGGGCTCCGTGGAATTCCCAGGAAGCAGAAGTCAATACAAAGACAACAATTTAGACAACTTTTATATAATGATGAAATTTTAATATAAGAACATTTGTTTGCACATTAACAATTCCTTTAATAATATTGTAGCTGCTTAGCTGACTGAAACAGCACATTTCTGCCAAAAGGCAAATAGCTTCTCAAGTTCCATCTTGGGACCTGGGAGCTTTCAGGATGTCTGGGAACTTACAACAGCCCTCCATAGTGTGGGTTAGCATTACTGTGTCATCCCTGTTGCTTCGGCAAAAAAAAGTTAAGTGAATTCACTGGCTCAATTATAATCCCAAAGTCCCAGAGACACGGTCCTATGTTTATTTCAGTGAAAAATCCTTCCCATTCTTGTGAACTCTTTTCAAAGCACTTTCAAAACCAGGCATCCAAAAATTTTCTCTTTCATCTCTGCTCTGTGAAGTACTACATTTCTGCAAATTAAAATGAGAAACAAGTCTCTATCCCTGTAGAAAACAAAAATAAATCAGCAAATAGGATATGATACTGCAGACAGTACCCATGATTCCCTATTTATGTAGCTTTCTTCAGAAGTGACATTATTATTTTATTTATAGATGTTTTTATTGGGACAGACTCATAATCAAGATAGTTCATTTTCATGACACCGCCTTGAGGGGATAGCAGTTAAGAAACACTAGACTACCATGTTTCCAAAGTGCAAGAGGGAGAGTGGTCCGCTGTTGGATTTAATAAATAGTGCTCATCCCCACACTTTTCACTGTTGTTATTGGTGTTAGGGGCCCAAGTAAAGTTCATCGATGTGTTACTGTTCTTAAATCTTTCTGTTGGCTCCTGTATTTCCTTTATTTCATGTATCTTTTATATTTTCTCCTACCTGATTCCAACCAGATTGATTGACTGTTTGGTTTATTACTTATCTTCCCCTGTCCCTTACTATAATTTAGCTATTTTGTAGATGAGCCACCTCAAAGATAGGAAACATATTATATTTATATTCTCTCAGTGTTTAGCAAAGGTCACAGAGTGGATGCCAAGTATATGTTTGTGGCATGGCATCATTTCCTCGTACTTCACAGTGTGAACTGGAAACGTCCTATGAATTCAAATGTGCACGTGGAGTGATGAGGTCATGAAGGTGTGAAACTGTGGTGATTTCCAGCTATTGTGTAGATCAGCATCAGGTTTCATATATGTTCTAACTTGATTCATGTGTATAGTATTTATATATTTATTCATACAAGCATTAAAAGTATATATATAATCTTTATATATAGTGTTATATATGTAGAATAATATATAACAATATTACAAATTGTGTAATACTGCAAAAGTTTCTTTATCCACCATTGACAACTGTAGCAAGACCCTTGCCCATTAGTCGTTGACTCAAGTACCATGAATTGGAACCTAAAGGCAAGCAGAATTTGCAGATAGCCCCCATACTATATTCACTGCCTTTTATCCTCAACTTTGATTTTAAAAATTACATACACCAGTGCGCGTGCGCACACACACACACACACACACACACACACTTTCAAATCTTTTCTCTAATAGATTATTTTTGAATTACCAACATTGCATACACTCATTATAAAAATCAAACAATGTATAGCCTATAATGTAAAACATGAACTTTCTTTTAAAAAGGTTACTCTACCCCTTTGCGTAGTCCACACTTCGATATAAAACTTTTCAGATATTTGCATATTTTTGTGTGACACATGCCAGGTTGGACAATTAATTTCATGAACTCATCCTAGAAAAAGCGCTACACACCTCATTGCTGAATATCACTACGGTCATCTTTGAAGCACTCCCCTTGGGAGGCTGTGCACTGACGCCAGCGCCTAGTCCACCCTTCAAAGCAGTTTTGGAACTTTTTTTTCTGGAATGGCCATCAGAGCTGTTGACAATTTTTTAAGTTCGTGAACTTGCCACCATACGCTTACGTTGGCAACACTGTACAAACAACCTGGTAAGGTGTCATAACCTAAACCCCGTCCACATGCACACGCATGAACGAGCAAGTGCAGATGCAATGTTTTTCCATGTAGAGGATGTTGCTATAGGACTGTCTGGAAAAATATCCAGCCATGAATGCCTCTATTTTTTATATCACGTGGGTGGATACTTTGCGGGCGGCCCTCTTATATGCTGGCCTGGAACTTGCTTTTTGCACTGGGCGTGGCCCTCCTTCTTTGTTTATAATGTACAATTAATTTCATTGTATCCCATGAAGGATATTTAGATTATTTCCTCTTTTGTATGAGTATAAAATAATGCTGTCATGAAAGACAATTATAACTTTTATGTAAATTTAGCTGGGTACAATTGTGCCACTTGACAACCATGCTGGTGTCCTGAGCACGCCTGTACCCAGAGATCCTGTCTCATTGCCTCAGTTTCCCCAGTCTGAACCTCAGCACCCTGACATCTTCTTATAATAGAGAAAATACAGAGGTAATGGCCAGTCCAGGCAGTCTGCAGGATTCTTTGTGCCCTGACAAAGTGACTGGGAGACGAAAACGAGAAACACAGGGAAGAGCAACTTCAGATAGCTTGGAAAACTTCCTAGGAATCCACATCTGAAAGTACATACTCCAGTCCCTGTGCTCCACTTTCCTGCCCGTGCATATATACACACATGTACGTGCACACAGGCTTGTATGTACATATATGAAGGCTATGGGAAGAGATTTGGCTTTCTTCTAAGTATAACCATTTCATTGGAGAGTTTTAAACAGTCAATATCCAATTTGCACTTTTAAAAGCTCACTCTGATTACTCTGTGAAGACTATGCTGTAGGAAAACAAGAATATAAATAGGCAGATCAAAGGTGATAGCAGTATAGGTAAAATTTCATAGTTTTCTTGATATATTGCACCTAAGAAGATGAATAGTGAATTGGGAAGAAGCGAATTGTGAGAGGAATGACCAAGAATTTATTTTTGAAGATGGTAAGTTGAGATGTTAAACGGGGATTTGGATATATTAATCTGGAGATGGGGAAAGTAAGAGGTTGCAGTGATAATAAAATCTGAGAGTATTTAAGTTATTTTCAACAGTGAGAGAGTGTGGATCAGTGATTCTCAATCGTGTGTGTTCCTTAGAAACAAACAACAGTGCCCACATCCAGGTACAGACTAATTGAATGCCTGGGATAGGACTGAGGCAATGGCAATTTTTAGAAAACTTTTCCAGTTGATGTACGGTGAGGGCTGAGAAGTATTGTTGAAGACAGAGAAGAGAACTAAATCCTGGACAGGTACAAAGAAAAAGATAAATGGTGAACATTGATATTGATGTGTCTGTCACATAGATATTTAATTAAGAACATTTCTGTAGCAATGAAAATAACTGATCTTGAGATCGCAAGTGATGACAGATAAAAGGAACTTACAATATAAGCTGTCATTATTTATACCATACAGTTCTTAGTACAGACTCCACGTAGTTAAGCATGGATAATAGCTAGTATTGAGAAAACTGGAATTTTTAAAATATATTTTTGGACTACTTTCTGCTTCCTACAACTTCAAAGAATTCGTACTAATTAAGGAATAATTTAACACAAATTTATTATTGACTCCATAAAGTTATTTTATTGTGACTGATTAGTTACCAAACATTATTAGCATAGCATTTTTCTCTAATAACCTCAGTTATTAATATTTCTTCTTGTAATTATTTGGAAAGTCTAGCTAGTTAATTTTCTGACAATTAGTGAATTGATGAAAAATATGCCACATTTACATGCAAAATTATAGAAAATAATCAGCAGTAGACTAAAAAAGCAAAATATATTACTTTGTGTTTTTATTTTCACCCCGTCTCCTTTTCAGCCTTCCTTTTTTGGGTAATACCATGTATTTCCATGACTTCTAATATACTATAGCGGTAACTACCAAATCTACAACCCTAATTCGAGTTGTGGTCCTGACACAAGAACACCTCAGACTGCCACGTGAGCGGTTTTTTATGGAGTTACTGCTGACCTCTCACACTTCCCATGCTGAGTAGGGAGAACTATTAAGAAGCTGTTTGAATAATCCAAACAGGAATTGATGAATCAGAATTAAACCCATGATCACAGGAGATGGAGAGGAGAAACTGGATTTGAGGTACATTCCAAAGTCCATCTTTATAATCTGGTGGCTGACTGGAAGTATGGGGAAGACAGTCAGCATGGATGACATTCACATGCCAGTTCAGGAACCCGAAGGGATGGGAAGACTTAAAAAGGGAAGTCTTAGATGACAGAACAGTTTTTGAAGAGAAGATAAGTTTTATTTTAGACGTGGTAATTCTGCCATTCCTGTAGGACACCGAGGTGGCTGTGCTTGCTGTTGTCTGTCGAGTCTGGATTTTGGAAAGTAGGTTAGAGTTACATTTTTAAATTTGGTATTCAAGTATCAAATTTTGCTAACTAGACACAGTTTCTCTAAGAATTTCTTCATCTTTAAAATGAGATTATGTCTAGTAATCTAAAAGGGTTTTGTTTTCTTTTAAAATTTTTTTTGGTTCCCATTCTGATTTTTATTTTTCTTTATCTACTCTATACATGTGTGTTTATGGTTGTGTGTTTTCTATTCTCTCTGCCTGAAATCTATATAGTTTCCTTTACCAAATACTGATTTAGTACTCAGCCTTCAAAGGTCTGCTACATTCCCCCCCTTAGTACCTCTGGTCAGAATCAAGTAGTCATTTTTTCTGTACCCTGAATAATATCCTTCAGCAGTCTATTGAACAAGTGGAATTAACCTGACCCTTGCAGTATCATTTGCACGTCTTTTAACAATTTACAGAATCCTAATTTGGGCAATTTACATCAGCAAAGATTTTGTAGCTTGGTTTAAACATAGAAAAATTGAGTTCAGTTTGCACAGGTTACTACCTGGAAAAAAAGGGGGGACAAATAAAGATTTCAGCATCTTATTCAAATCAGTTTACACTCTGTCATTGAGCAGGATCGATCGCGCTGTGGAAGTTGTGGGTAGTTCTCACCGCATGTTGTGGTGGGGAGTGGCATGAAGGGACTGGATTTTTCTTTTGTAATGTGACTTTGTTCATCATTAATTTAAGGTTATTTTGGAAGAAATTGTAACAGATTATTGAGATTTTGTGTATTTTGTTGCTGAATCTTGCTCACTTGCTTTTTCACATCAATGGCTTTGGAATTAAAGATTTCTAAGAGAACCCAAAAATGTGGACCGCTCAGTGAATTACTTCTGTATGTCACAAAGCTACCTAATCACATTTATTAATAATTCAAGATAAAATGAAGGGAAATAGTCCTGTAAATTTGACTTTTTTTTTTTCTTGAAAGTATCTTCAAAGTGAAATATGGATTTTTTTTTGGCATAAACACTTCTTTTTGAATGCAGGTAACTTGTAGTTGACCATATTTGTCTTTTGCTTAAAGATATAGCATTACTGTGATATAATCTCTTCTGATGTAAAAGCCAAGGTGTCATCTACTAGACTACCTGTTTATTCTAGAAAAAGCAAGCATAATTTTCAAGTATTTCTTACATCAGGTAATTCTTTGTGGAGAGCTTTTAGCTTCAATCAACTCTTCCAAGAGTCTGCTTTCATTTTCTATTATGGGTACAGATTTACCATTTTTCAGGGATTTACTTGTATAGATGTAAATGAAAAATTAAGTGTTTTTGGTGTTTCATTTTGATCATATGTTGTCACTGTCTACTCTTTGGGCAAGCAGTCAACTTACTTTCCACTGTAAGGTGATACATTTGCTCAAACAGCTCCAAAAATATTCACTTTGACAAATGGATTGGTCAAAATAATGCAGGATACTTAGGTTATTTTTAATTAGAATTTAAAATGTCATTTACACTGACATATTTAGAAAAGAATTTAGTTCCACTGTCTAGTAAAACATCAAGCTGCATCTAATGGTTGATATTTTTGTATTACTTCTCTTCATTTTTTTCTTTTAATCATCTTTGTTTCAAATACTTTAAGCTGCTTCTTGATTAACTTAATTAAAAACAAACTCCAGTTATCAAATATCCTTCCTCAGCTAATAAAGCTCAATTGTTTTGAACATTCTAGGTCTTGAAATAAATCATCTTAATAAACTGTCTAAAACAAACTTTTCCTGAAATTCGATTTTGGATTACTCATTAATTAGTAATCCTGGAGTTAAAAATTAGCAAATGAGGATTTATTGTACAGAGCTACACAATGAAGGAATTATCACAAATTTTTATATAAAGTAAATGAAGATATCAAATGCATATCCTGTGACTATTCTATTTCTGGTTTCATAGAGTCACGTACATATTTTAGCATAATAAACCAAATGTGGTATATTTATTTTAAAATGTTTATCATTCTGCCTTTTACTTTTCTATTTATTTTTCTCTGAGGTCTTCTAGAAGGCAAAGACTTATAAGTTCTCAGCACCATGAGCAAAAAGCTACCTAATAATACAGTTTTGATATTGGGATAGATAATATTAGACATAACAGCAGTCAAAGTTGCATTGTTTCTTACATGTAAAAACCCATGATTTCTGTTTCATTGATTGCTTCATTTTATTTCAAGCCATCTAAATCATCTGAACTACGATGGGAAAAGCAACATCTCTAGACTGACACTTGTTTTTAATTCATCCCATTTTGTGTCGGTGTGATGTTGAGTAAATGTACTTCAGGTGTTTTTGTCATGCAAGTTAATTAAATAAAAAATATTTCTCTTCTGTAGTATGTAAAATGCTATTCATAATATGCCAACAAACAAAGCCAAACAAAAGAAAAAAGAACTTGTGTACTAGGCAGAAATGCAGTATGTCTGCTTTATTTTGTCCCTATCCTAAATTTATTTGGACAATGGCAAGACTACTAGAAGGAGCAACTAGACACTTTGAATAGAAAACTTTGTATTTATAAAAGAAGAATTTTTTTAGAAAGATTCTGTATAAGAAACTGAAAAAATCCATTTTGAGCCCTTGCTTTTTTCCCTTATTATACCCGAAGCATATGGAAATCCTTGTTAGCCAGAAAATTGGCTGTTAAACTATGTGAAATGTTATGTATTGGACCTTTGACTCAGTAACTAAATTGAGTTCCAAATTCATAGGACAAGACCAATTTCTTAGATTTTACATTTTCCTCATATTCAAAAACAGTCTTGGAGAGCTCAGTATTTTGCAGGATCCCAATTTCCAATATTATTTCCACCAGTCAGCTTCCATATTGATTAAGATATTAGATTAAAGTTTTGGTATACACTGGGACATGGACAACATATGAGTATATTAATGACAGGAGAGTCTTGAATTTTAACAGTCTAAAATCTGGATAAGGTATTACATAAACTTATCCCAATCATGAAGTGATTCACAAGTACGGCTACAGAATTTTGTGTAATATAGAGTAAACATCCATTCAGTACTACTTAATAGGTTTAGTAGTTTCTTATCTTAAAAACAGACTTTTATAGTTTAATAGTTGTTTAATAGATAAACTACTCAAAAAATACTCTTTTATTTCAGGTTTTTAAAAAAAATCTCCCTTGTATTTTCTTATAAAAATTATAGAGAATTTTCACTGGTAGCAACATATATAATTTGTGTTTGTATTTGAATTCTAGAGTCAAAGAAAGCAAGAGATTAATGGCTCTTATTTTACACCTGTTCTGGAATGGCAGTCTCTCGGGTCAGGGCTTCATTTTTATACCTACTGGAAGTGCAGTTGAGTCTGTTTGCTCGTTGTCTAAGCAAATCAGTTGGATTGCTCTTGTTATGGGCTGTACCATTGTAAAGGTACATTTTTATAACAAATTCCCTAAAGAATAGTCTGTCATTTATACCTCACTGCTCGGAAGCCCTGGTTAAACTTGTGTAAGTTTTCAAGTTATCACAGCTCTAGATTATGGTTGGGGACATAAAGCATGATTCTTCAGTATTACTTAACGCACTCATGTAATCCCTGAGCAACACCATTTCTTCCTACTTTTCTGCTGCTGCTTTAGAAATCTTTTTTGTTTGGCCACAGTAACCTTGTTCCTTTTAGGGCTAGGCTGTTGCTTAAATCATCAGACATTTCTTTTGCATTGTGAATTAAATTTTAAGAAGCTGCTTAGCATATTGTAAAGGATTTATTAACATGTTGCTGAAGAATGGGAATCAGAAATATGGCAACAAGGGGGTAGTGTCATGTTAGAGCTTTCTATCTCACATTATTCATCTTTTCTGGAAAAGCATCCTCTGAAATTGAGTACTAATTTCTTGTGATCACACAGGCCATCTTTGCAGGGGTATAAAGTTCACAAAAATCACCTTTTTTATTTTATTGTGTCCAAAAACAAAGTTTGTTTTCCTTCTTTTATTGTCAATTCAACTTTATTCTTCACAAGGAAACAGAATACATTTTAAATGTCACTTAGCTTCAGATGGATCGGCATAGATGCTGTTTTCCAAGTTACTATTCACATACCCAGAGTTAGCTCTCATGGAATCAGTTCCAAAATAAACATTCATTTATATATATGTATGTTAATTTCCCATTTGTGGTAAAATTAGTGACATTGGAACTCTGCAAAAGCTGATAAATTTTGATGCATTCAAATTAAGTTTTGTTTTCTTTTAGCATCAACTGTTGAATAGTTTTCCACAGTGTATCTTGTATTTACTGGTTTGGTACTAACAGCTTGTTTGTCTTTAGTTTGTAGTTTTTGTCATTTCCTCACAAAACAACCCTACTTCTTTATATTTTAACTTGCATTTATATAGCATTCTTATATATTTTGTATGCAGTGTTAAAGGAGGGTACAGCATTGGGTCATAAGCTTTTTGCTTTTCATTAATATATGGAAAATGTGGTGTTGGTTTTTTGTTTTTTTTTTTGTACTTTACATTTCTTCCTATTTTTATATTCATTGATTATTGTTGAGTCTGCTGAGTGCTACAGGCAGTTTTTGGTCCTGGAAGTTTGAGAGACTCATTTGAAAACACACTCATCCCTTTTGTAGAGAACTCTCAATATTTGGGAGGCAGACGGGGAGCAAGTGCTAATGTGATGTAAAAAGACACTCTGATGACACTCTGATGGTGGAGGAAGTAAACCACCAAGTTCACATGGACAAGGACGCAGGCGAGTAAACCATGTAAGATCCTGCCGAGGTATTGATGACGGCGTCTAGTGTAGACAGAATAGAAAAAGTGGGGGGGGGGTCAAGAAAGGGACATGAAAGGGTGATGAATACAGAAGAGGAGACTGCAAGGGGACTTACCAGCAGGATCAGCTCAGAAAAAGTCATTTTAACTAGTATCTTGAAAATTAGTATACCTCTTTTATCATTTGAATTTTGGACACTCTTTGATGATCAATTCAACTGTGATATTAAAACTTGGATATTACTGAATATTTGTATCAGTACTTTAGGAGTTTGGACAAAGTATCTTCTGGGAAGGACAAATGTTAATAGTCCTTTGGCAGATAACTTTAGTATAAAAAAATCTTGGTAATCAGTGTTTGAATGTAGTCAGGTCAAGTGTCCGTGGTAAAAGGCGATTGGGTATGTGGTAGCATTTTTATTCTGTTGTTGCCACTGAAATGTAATTCTGATTAGGTCATGCATAATGTTCTTCGTAGTAAAAGTAGGTAAACCCTGCTGTATCATGGATATTGTTGTGTGTTCATTTAACATTGTATGTGGAAGGAAATTCACAAATAGGCTTCCATTTGTTTAATATTACAATATTTTGTTTAAAAAATTTGTCATAATTATTAGTCGTTATTTAAAAACTTGAAATCAGATGGCAGATTTAAATGGCAAGAATTGTATCTCATTTTATTTCTTCCTTTTATGTAAGTATCACAATTGGAGAGTAGATGGAGAAGGAGGAGGGAGATTCATTGTGAGTGAGGACTAAGAGTTGACTGAGTCTTGGTATATACTTGCAGTTAAAGAATATATTAATCTGAATGCTGTTTATAACTTACAAAGTAAATTTGAGTGAATTACAAAGATATATGTAGAACATTGGGTCAAAAATAGGCAAAACATGAACACCAAGGGTCGATGATGTTTGAACATTAAGAAAATACTCAGGAATACACTAAAAATGTAAAATATATACTTAGAAACCTTAAAGAATATTAAATTACATTGTTAATTGACTACTAGTGTCAGAAGATAAAAATCCCTCTGGGATTGTAAGATATTTAGTAGAAATTTTAGCTATCAGTGCAGGAAAGGGAAGGAATGGAAGTCCACAGTCCCTTAGCATGGATGGACAAGACAGAGGGAAATTTGTATATGAATTTTTTAAAATCTTAACAGTTTTGCAAAACTTAAAGAAAGAAGCTGCATTCATATAAATGATAAAAATCCCCCAAATAAACCTAGAAATTTAGGCAAATCTGTATTTACATTTTCATACTTTTTTTTCAAATGGTGACTGTGGAGAATTTCAGATTTATGTTAAATAATGAAATAGCCCAGCTGTAACAATTTTAAGTGGGACCATGAAAGGCATTTAAAATATTTGATGTGAAATATTCACTCACACCTCTCTGTTATAGAGGCACATGCTTTCAGAAACTTTCCCTGAGTAATGCATAACACAGCCATCTCGAAATCTGCCCAAAGAGCAAGGAAGTTAGAAAGGAATCCAAATTTCCTGGCCGTATTTTCAGGCTCAGTGTGCATGGTTAAAAGCTATGTATTTGAATATTTTAAGTAAAGCACCTAGACGTTGGAGCGACTTTCAAGACATGAGATACACCAATGGAATGAATTACAAAGTTACTACAGTCACAACTTAAATCCACATGGCAATGCATTTCCTCAGTGAATCTGCATTTAAAATATACTTACTATTAAGTTAATGGCTTGCTAAACTTTTTATGATAAAAAAGATATTTTTACCCTGGAAAAAGTTAGAGATCCCTATTATATTGAAACACCTTTAAGTATGTTCATAAAACTACTCAAGAAACTCTAAATTTGTTTTTCCTTCTTATGAACACTTCTATGCCCTTGATGAACAGAATTCTCGAGGAAGTAGACATGACTGGTGCACATAGCAAAATGTAACCTTCAAAAGCATTGCATTCATTTCTATGAATTTCACTCTCGCTAATTTCTCTCATTTCTAAGAAAGATGGGGGTAGCCTATTTTTAGCCCGGTGGTGACTATTTCATGTAGAACTTGGTGGAAAATCAATTTGGTTACTTTTGAATCCCAAACAAATCATACATATTTTTCTGCCAGTCTCTTGTAGTTATTTAAATATTTCTCCTCAGGAAGTAAAAATAACTCCAAGTTTCTAACTTTGTTTACAGTCTTTCTCTCTAATTGTCTGAACCATATAATTTAGATCAATTTGTTAGAGTAATTAAATCATTAGCTTTTGGACATGTGTACTTTTCCACTGGCTATTGATTAGAACTATGTACGAGTAGTGAAGTAAAATGGAATACACATTTTATTTTTTTAAATAAGCTTTTTATTTTACAATAGTTTAAATTTATAGAATAATTAATGAACATAAAACAAAGGGTTCCTACAACTCTGTACCTAGTTATTCGTATTATTAAGATCTTATATTAGTATGGTACATTGGTTACAATAAATGAACCAATACTAATACATTAAAATTAACTAAAGTCTGTGCTTTATTCATATTTCCTTCATTTTTACCTAATGTCATTTTCTCAGCATCACATTTAATCCTCATGTCTCCTTAGCCTCCTTTCGGCTTAACAATTTCCCAGAGTTGCCTTGATGACTAACAGTGTCGAGGACCATTGTTCTGGGCTTATGTAGAATCATTCTCTATTGAGGTTTTTCCGATTTTTTTTTCTCATTGTCGAACTGAGGTTATGGGTTTTGGGAGAGGAGTCCTCAAATGTTCAAGTACCATTTTCATCCCATCTTAAAAGAGTATATACTGTCCACATGACTACCACTATTGATGTTGACCTTAATACCCGCTTTGGTGGGGTTTGTCAGGTTTCTCCACTGTGAAGTTACTATTGATTTCCTTAACTTCTACATTGTACTTTTTGGAAGAAAGTTACTATATATGGTCTTCATGAAGTGGGACTTATGCTCTTCAACTTTTGAGGGTGGACTATCTGCATAAATTACCTAGAATTCTGCATAGAAATATCTGTTCTCCATTTACTTCTTTATTCTGTCATATATTTATATCAGTATAAATGCATGGATATTTATCTTATATTTAGGATTATAATCTGATGCTAATTTATTTTGTTTCTCAAATTATTCCAGCTTTGGCTATTGGTAGTTAATCCATTTGTCTCCTGTGTCCCTTTGCATACACCCATAATTGTGATTGGTTTGTTTATTTGCTTTTGTGTTTTGTTTCTCAACATTTCTTTACTTATTGACACTCCAAGTTGATCCAGCTCATTTTGTATTTTCCTCTCCCAGTACTGGAATCAGCCATTTCTCCAAGCAGCCCTGGTTTCTTTAGTATTACAAACCAAAATCTGGGCACTGGTTATATTTATTGCTGCTGGGGTGTCCTTGTTTCAAGATATAGACATATTTATATATATTCTATATGTAATCATATATGTTATCTATATTCAGCTAAACATGAGTTCATACTGATGTCTTCAACTCTAATCATGCTGATACCTCATTTTCTAATTCCACATGGCTTGTGCTTTCTCCCCTTTGTCTCTAACCTCCCACTCTGACATCGAGAAACCTGGCCCTTGCTACAGGCCAACCACTTACTTAATTGTTCAGTTACAGCGTGTATGTATAGCTGTATCAGAATTGTTAACCCATACCTCCATGGGGATCAATTTTTGGCTTTTCAGTGTGTTGAAAGTCTTTTACAGTACCTGCATAAAATACTTACTTGCTTTCATCTTACAGACTCCATTCATTTCTAAAGTTATTTAGGTCAGCACATTTTCCTTCACACTCTTCAGTAAGGTTGTTTTATACATTTATAATGTATGTAGATTGTATTTTCCACATTTCATCTTGGGATTCCCTGGCCTCTTAAATGATATGTTTTAATTTGCAAGCATTTCAAAGTGGACGCTTTGTACTGTGAACTTCTGTAGATTTTCGCAAATGTGCAGTCTAATGTGTTCATCATTACAGCATAATATAGAATAGTTTCACAGCCACATCACTAATCATTTTACTGTTGCTGTAGTCTCGCCTTTTCCAGAATGTCGTATAATTGGAATCATATGTAAAATAGCCCTTTTCAGATTGACTTCTTTAACACGGCAATATGCATTTAAGATTCATCCATGCTTCTTTATGGCTTAATAACTCATTTCTTTTTATTTCTGAATAATGTATCATTATATGGATGTACCACAGTTTGTTTATCTATTGACCTATTGTAGGATATATCAGTTGCTTCCAGTTTTTAGCAACTACAAATAAAGCTACAATAAACACTTGTATCCAAGTTTTTGTGAAAATAGAGTTCTCAGATCAGTAGCTACAAGTGCAACTGCTAGATTATAAGGTAAGACTAATGTTTACCTTTGTAAGAAACTACCAAACTGTTTTACAAAGTGGCTGTACTATTTTGCACCCCCACCAGCAATGTATGAGAGTCCCTGCTGTGTCTCATCCTTGCTGGCATCTGGTGTTATCAGATTGTTGGGTTTGAGCCATTCTAATTGATCTATAGTGGTATCTCATTGTGTTAATTTGTAATTTCCTAATGACATATGATGGTGAGTATCATTCATATGCTTATTTGCCATCTGTATATTCTCTTGGTGAGATGTCTGTTCAGATTATTTGCTCATTTTTTATTGGGTTGGTTTTCTTCTTAATTTTAAGTTTTTAACTGTTCTTTGTATATTTTAGATACAAATCCTTCATCTGATAGGCATTTTTCAAATATTTTCTTTTTGGCTTTTCAGTGTGTTGAAAGTCTTTTACAAAGTAGAAGTTTAAGAATTTAATAAATTCTAACATCAATTTTTTTCTTTCATAAATTGTCATTTTATTGTTGTATTTGACACTTCCTTGATGAGTCTAAAGTCACCCACATTTTCTCCTTTGTTTTCTTCTAGTGGTTTTATAGTTTTGAATTTAAATTACATCTATGATCTATTTTGAATTACTGTCTGTTAAAGGTGTAGGATTTTGTATATAGATTTGATTTTTCACATGCAGATGTCCACTTCCCATTGAAGAGACTATTTTTTTCTTTGCCATTGAATTGCCTTTGCTCTTTTTTAATGATGAGTCAATTATAATTGTGGGTCTATTTTTGGACTCTGTTGTATTCCATTGCTTCATCTGGTTATTCTTTTGCCAATACCACACAGATTTGATTACTGTAACTTCATCATGAGTTTTGAAACTAGGTAGTGTGAATCCTCCAGCTTTATATTTCTTTACTATGTTGGCTATTCTAGGTATTTTGCCTTTGTATATAAACTTTAGCATAAGTTTGTCCGGATCTACAAAATGGCTTGCTGGGATTTTGATTGGGGTTGTGCTGAATGTACAGTGCAAGTTAAGAGGAAATGATGTCTTAACAGTATTGTATCTCTCCACTCATGGACACAGAATATATCTGCATTTATTTAGATTTTCTCTGGTTTTTAAAATTAGAATACTATAGTTTTACAGATACTATATCTGTATATAGTATATTTTATAGATACTATATCTGTATATAGTATATTTTATAGATACTATATCTATTTTGTTAGAGTTGAAGTTGAGTATTTCATTTGGGGGGCTATAAAGTGTTATTGCTTTTCTAATTTCAGATTCCAATTGTTCACTGTTAGTATATAAGAAAGCGATTGACTTGTGTATCCTAACCTCATATCCTGCAAACAATCCGTCTGCTTTCTTTCTTTTTTCTTCCAGTTATGCATATGTTACATCTTTTAAAATAATCCCACAGTTCTTGAATGCTCTGCTTTTTTTTTTCTTTCATTTTTTTCTCTTTTAAGTTGGAAAGTTTCTATTCTGTCTTCAAGCTCCCTGATACTTTGGCGGGGGGTCATATCCAGTCCACTGATGAGCCCATCAATAGCATTCTGTATTTCTATTGTAGTGTTTTGATTTTCAGCATTTTGTTTTGATGCTGAATCTGGTTCTGATGGTGTTTTATGCCTCTCTGACTTTTTTTCTTGCTTTTTGGTATGATTTCTAATTCGTTTATTGAAAGCCATGTGTGATGTATTCTGCTCTGGCTAGAAATTGGGCTATATTTAACATGTGGTAGCCACAGCTACCAGGTGCTTTGAATTCTTGCAGTGCCCTTTTGTTTGTCTGTCTGTTAACTTTGAGCTTCCCTAAGTACTTTTCCTCAAAGGAACTTTGGATCTGCAGTTCTTTAAGCTGTAATCTGTTGTTATTATCCTGAAGCCCTATTGGTATGGTGGTAAAGTACAGTGCTGAAGTGTTTTATAATTTCATGATTAAATCTAAGTCTCCTAATGGGCTTGTGTTCCTTGTCTGTGTCCCTTATCTGTGTCCTTCACAAGTGTTTTTTTAGCTTCCCTTCCCCACCTTAAGTGAGGCAGCATGGCTAGAAAGCCCCAGAGTGGGAGAAATGCCCTTCATCTGGGGGGGTTAATAGGACTGTTATGATATTTTCTGTGAAGAATAGGTCTTCGTTATTTTTCGTAATGGTTACTCTTCCCTTCTCCCTGCTAGTGCCACAGTGGTACCTTTCTCAGCTATTCGTCATGAGATCTAGGTGAGTTTTCTGGTGGTAAAACCCAGGAAAGTGTGGGTCCTTCACTAAGAATGCAGCCTCAGGAAGTTCTCATTCCCAAGCTGGTCCACATTGTGTCCCCAGTAATACATCCAAATTACTGCAGCTTCTCTCCATGTATTCAGAAATTGGCCATGTTTCTCTGTATTCACCTGTCTCCTCTTATTTTGGGGTGACGGTTTGTTCTACCACCTCGTTCTCTGATGATTTCAAGAAAAATAATTGTTTTTTTACTTTGTTAAGGTTCATCATTTTGTAAGGATGGGTGCAGTGATTTCCACACTCTTTACATGCCAGAGATTAAACTGGCAGCTCCTCACAATACATGTTTGTAATGTCTAAAATACTGGTCCCATGTAGGTGCAGTGTTGAGCTAGCATGACCAATTTCATGCGAAAGCTTTATGGAGTCATCACTAAAGAGCAACTCCCCCGTCTCTGGTGTGGGCGTTTGTGTGTGGCTTTCTCTTCTTGTGCTGAGTCGCTTCTCTCGGTATGCTAACGCTGGAGGAGTCACCCTTCTTGCAGATTTCCCAGAGTTGCCCACCGGAAACTGCTTTCTCTCCTGTTTCTAACAGTGTTTACATTTATGGTTCCTACTGGTACCAAAATTATTTTTTTCATAAAAACTTCTCTCTCTTGTCTCAGTGGAGGAGGGATTGCACCATTTCTTTGTTCATCACCAGCCCTCCCAACAGACGAGCGTTAACTTAAATTTCACAGAAAGATTAGTGCTTCTAAAAGGAATTGTGAGGGAGAGGGAGAATTTTTAAAAAGAAAACTGTATACTAAATATGTATCTCTCCCTCGCCCAAGGAAAAGCACTTAAACAGTTGTTCCCATTTCCTGACTTGACTCAAAGAAGGAGAACTCTTCCTTTGTTGTTCATTTTATTATCAGCAGTTATTTACTGGGCTCTATGTCGGTTGGTGTTCCACATCCGAGACTACAACTAAGAACCTCTTTCCACTTGAGAACCCTCACATACTACCCATGGACACCAGAAGGCCCCAGAGCTCATCTCCATTTCATAGCAGTAAATTTGGCAAATACAGTTATCTGGTCTGAGGACTTCCCAAATTCTTCCCCCGAAGGCAGTCTTTGGTAGCTTTAAGCACTCCAGGTCACCAGGAGCGATTCGTAGTTGTGTGTGAGCACTTCAGAACATCCACACGGAGCCCCGCAGAGCAGTCGCTGTGAGCTAGGAGCACACAGGTACAGCTCCCTGAGAAGCTAAGGAGAACTCCTACAACACATACACATACGCACACGTGCCCCTCCAAGGAACAAACGTTAATTCTCCGAGATTTGCGGTTAAATGAGGAAAGACGGCATATCTCCAACTGTTCCTTCCTTCTCTTATTTGCAATTTGTTTCTTTCAAAATGGAGATTAAATTTCATTATTATTCTGGGGGAATAAAGTGTTCACTAGTTGAGATGTATTTCTTAGTGACACAATACTAAAGAAATATATAGCCAAGTCTCTCACATTTTCAAGTGAAAAATCTTTTCAAGTTTTTAGATAATACTATTCCGAAGACTCAAATTTGAGGCTGGTTGTCTGTATGAGTGGAGGTGTGTGTGTGGGGGGGAGGGCTTTCTCAGGGACATATAAGTGGTGAAGAAGGGAAGCCTTTGGCTAGGCCCTTCACTGTGCTTTACTGAATATGACATGGAGGGGGCACATTTTAGGAAGGAAGGACTTGAGATAAAGAGGCGAGGTAGAGGCATTTCATTTCTATGAGGAAGGCAAGTTCTGATTTTATGATTAAATTACATTAGACTTGGACACAATAAGCCCTGCATAATAAGCATCACTTGGAGAAACCAGCTAGGATTTCCTGCTGCCAGGTTGCACCTCTGCAGGTACATCGTTCCCAGGGCGTTTCACATGAAGAACACAGGGCTATTTACAGGGTCACGATATGCATGATGCCCCCCTGGAATTGCGCAACACAGCTGGTGGTGGCAGGAGCCTTCAGAATAGTAATCACTGTAATTTTCATGTAAATTATTTGTAATTTTATTTTCTTTGGAGAATCCTTTGACATCAACCTCTCCTTCAGCTGATCCTAAGTCCACTGTCTTTTCCCAAAGTTTTTATAGTGCTCACCGCACTGCTATCAAAGTGCATCTACTTGTCGCTTGTCCCTGTTATGTCTGAGTTCTGGATCCCTTGAGTCCCTGTACCAGTTCCAAGTGTGTGGCACAAAGGAAGTGTTCAGTGTTCAGCATTAAAAGTACATTATTCTCTGTGAGATATACCCAGTGGCCTCGCAATTTTTTCTTTCTCATTTTAATTTGTTGTCAATTTAGTTCACAGAGAATGCACTGTGCTCCTATTTATTAAATTAAATATCTGCTTGAAGTAGCATATTAAAAATTAAGCTTAGTTAAATCTCAATTTCCTGTGATCATTAAATAAGTTGCTTATTGCTGCATCTCGTATTAGTTTGGTTCAGTGGTTAGATAGCAATTAACATGAATACTTAATGACCACTTTCCTCTTCTGATATAATACTAATGATACTTGTGGTTTGAAGTGCTTTAGGGTTAATTATCAATTCTCATAATTTGCCTACCCTTCTGACTTCAGTACATTCTTATACCTAAGCGTAGGATGCGAACTCCAGACCCGTGTGTAAAGGATGCTGGTTTGCGGAGGCTCAGCAATCAACATTACTAACTCCCCAGCTATCTTGAATCACCTATGGTAATTCTGGAATCTCTCCTTTATCGTCAGTTGCAAAAAAGAATTTTGTGACATGTGACCTAAATGCTGAGTGTTTTGTGAGAGCATAAAAGAAGATACTGTTTTGAGCAATTGTAATATCACAGTTTATTACCCAAGGGATTTCTGGGATAAGGCAGTGGATCTCTCTTTTTCCCCCTCTCTCTCCTTTTCAGTTTGCCTACCCCCATGCTGCTTATTTTGAGGCCATTTAAACATGGATTTCCTGTGGATATCATTATTTAATTCTAAGGTAGCTTCCTGGTAAAGTCTGTGGGTACATATGACACAGAGCAAGTCATTAGACATTTCTCTCTTACAATATGAAGTGAATGTCCAGATGTAGTAACTTAACCATCATAGGCCTTTTTTATATTCTCATATGTTCTTCATTTATATAATAAAAGCTGAAGCTATGTAGATTCCTCTTACCATCTCACACATGTAACTTTCTTTATAAATATTCCTATGAATATGTCCATGTTCAATGATACACTTTCCAGTCTTCAAGGCCTTAGCCTAGGATCATGTATTTTTGCTGTGTACCCAAAACAGAGAGTACAGTGTCCCTGGTGAATATTTGGTGATTATTATGAATGCATAATTTAGGTAAAATTATGTATTTTAACTTGTTGAATTATTTAGCATACCTGATTATTCTAAAATAAAGATAATAACTGTTACATGCAAAACAGGACTACAATACAGTTGACATTTTAGTGTACTACTTCAGCAGATCTAGGCAAAAGTTTCACAGCTCTTGGCATGATGACTTATTGATAGCAATTTAACAAAAACAGTTCAAAGAGATGATGTGCCCAAGCCAACTTCAGGAAAGATGTCTAAGATGAGGAGCAAGCAGTCACTTTGGCGTTCAGCAAATAAATTTACAAATCCAAAAATTAGTGAGTCAGAAAGATCCTAGTTGTTCTTGAATTTTAAAATTCTCTAGAATATTGCAGTGAATCCATTTCAAATAAAAAAATGAAAGTAATCTTCATCTTAGGACTCTTTCATACCTACTTCAGTGTCTGCTTCAGTATCTATAATATAGTAGGAGCTCAGTAAATACTTAAGGCTTAATGTTGACTGAATAAGGAGGAGCACGGCTCTGTTTACCACCACTGCCACCACTAAAGCATGCTGCCATTGAAATTAAACTGTCCTGTTTAATCTCAGCAACTGAATTAGAAGTTGTCAGCCTTTAGGAACATATCCCATAATGGGTACTAATGATAACATAATGTTGTGGGCCACTTTATTATGCATTTTATATATGCATGAACTCAACATTTTATTATAAGTACTAAAGTGATAGTTAAAATTTTGAAAAATAAATGGCAAATGACTTACAAGTAGGACATTTGTTTATACTTGATTAAACTGTTTTGGTCCTTATGTATCATTGCACTTCTTGCCTTTGAATAAAGATACTAATTTTCATTTACTCTTAGCACACTTCAAGAAATGTAATTTAAAGCTGATGAGTAACTAAGATACTGTATCGGGGAATGCAGAAATATTTACTTTCTGTGGGGTGCAAACTAGTTGGATATGCAGATTTTGTATAACATAGATAAGAATTTTCAATAAAATTTCAAGCAATGTTTGAAAGGGCAGGCATTAATAATTTGTCGTTAACAATTGTTTTCAAGCTCCCTCACCATTTCCTTGTATCTCGAATGATTCGCTCGTATTAGATTTCCAGCCTTATTAAGAAATCCATTCCATTGAGTATCTAAGATTTAATTTTTATAAAAGTTTTTTTTTATAGCTTCCCTATTTACATTGTTCAGATCTATTTAACTTGAGTATTTTGTCATTTAGGGTAATAAGTCATCAATCTGTTACTGCAAGCTTTCTTTATGTTACTTTTCTTAGTGCTATGAAATGTGTTATTTTGAATCCCTGAAATGTTATAAACCACCAGATTGCTAATTGCTTTGGATGCTGTGAAAAATAATTACTCCACATTATTTTTGATATTTAATTGACAGTGTAATGCATTTAACTAAAGACCTGCAATAAACTATTTCTAATTACTGAGGGTCGTGGAGTGGAAAAGTAGGCTGTAAAACTTTAAAAGGGAAAGAACAGTTTCTCTATTATGTTAAAAGTCATTGTTGATAAAACGTTTTCAAAGACACACACAAAATAATTCTTTCAAATGGGAAGTTCTGGAAAGCTAGAAAGAGTCGTGGAATGTTTTTATTCATGAGATGGTAAAGATTCTTTTAAAATTATTTTTAAATAGATCATACTGATGATAGATGTCATATGCTAAATTTACCATGCCTGCACTAAAATTTCTCTTTCTTTAGTTGAAAGAACTTTATAATGGAGATAATTGTACCATTGCTAGAATGAATAATCTTTGTCACTGGCCTGTGTTCAGTTTATTCTACATCTTTAAGGGCATTCAGCTGAAAAATGATGACAAATTTTAGACGTCATTGAAATATATAGATACATCAGAATCTGGGTCTGTTCTTAACTCCTAAGTTAAGAACATCATGTTATAAACTGATCCCTGAAAATAACTCTTAGGAGCTGATGCAAGGAATTCCCAGTATCCATAAGTGTCAGAAATTGGAGTAAAAAATTTGTCAGGCTCTTTGAATAGATGTGTACTGTTTTCATTTCCCTGTGGCTCTGGGATATTATTAATAAACAATGTATTCTTTTTCTCCCCCAAATCCCTTGTAAAAATAGAATGTCTCCATTGGTATTTCATTAAATTTGCTTATTTAATATCAATTATGTACATTTTCCAAAAATAGACTATTACAATAAATGACCTGTTTCAGGGAATGTAAATTATTTTCAGAATTTCAGAAATTGAAAAGGGATAAGAGGAAGCAGAAAATGCTGGGCTGGTGTGAAGCGATAGCCCGTAACCCTCACAGAATCCCAAACAGCACGCGAACACCCGAGGTCTCGGGGGATTTGGCTGATGGCTCACAAACCTCCACACCGGTGAGTGAACAGTTATTTACCTCCAAGTAGCTTGTATGTAAATGGAATGCTAAGGAAATGGGAGGAGGGATGACTGTTTAAGTAAACATCATCTTGTTTACAGTAGTATTGCACTTGTGTTATGGTCACATAGATTCAGTTGAATTCATGGATAGTAATAGAAATATCTTAATGTCATAATAGTAGAGTTTAATTCAGATTAAACAACAGTTTTTTTTTTCCTTCTATTTCTTTGTCTTTCCTTTATGTTAGGGACCTTAAAGAGATACTTAAAGTTCAGATCTTGCATTCTATATATGGATAATGAAATTAATGGAGCACAAGTACAGAGTTATTCAAAAACCGTAAGAAGTCAGAATCATATTTCTCTGTATTTTTAATATATATTCTAAACTAGCTGAAAAAAGATTCAAAAATTATAATTTTCATATAAAATTTTAAATTAAAAAATTGCAAAAATGATTTGGGGACAAGACAATAATATACTTTTTAATGTTCTTTTTCTCTGCTTTAAGGTCAAATTTTTGGCTTTAGCTAGCCATTACTTCCCAATGATTAAAAAATGAGAACTCATTAGCAAAAGGAGTTTTATATGCTCTTCATTTAGATTTTGGCTGCAGCGTTCTTCATTTTGATTTAAAAAAGGAAAATTCCATTTAACCAATTTTTATTTTGACATCCTAGATATATTTTAATTATTGTGTTACCATTTTATAAGAACACAAGTGTTCTCTAGCCTGATTTTATTAGTTGATGAACATATGTTAAATGTGAGCAAATATTTTAGGTTTGCTTTCTACTTTGGAGGGTTTTGTTTTAATAATTTCTATTATTTTACATAGAAATAATGATGTTGAACAAATATTATTGCATGGCTATTGAGAGAAACCATCTGAAGAAATAGGCCTTCAATTGACAAAACATAGAAGTGGAACTCCTGCTTACGCTCTGTCATCTTAGATTGTGGGGCAAGTGCTGAGGGTGAGGAGAAATGTGTGTGACGTGACTGGGCAAAGTTCTAGGGAATAGAATCTTTGGAATTATCATTTGCATTGCTTCACCTCATTCTTTTATCACTTTTGTAAATTATTATTTTCAATAGAACTTCTTGGCATAAGTTAATTCCATTTAAACACCCATGTTACACGATATGTATTCATAAAGCTGAACTTGGTCAGGTGTCATGCAGTAGCTACAATTTTTAAATAAAACCTATTACTCTTGTGCTTTCATTAGAGTGGCTTTAGTTCTAATCCTCATTTCATAGAACCATAGATCAAAGCCATAAAAAATCTTGAGCAAACATTTGGCTTGGTTTGGTTTTCTCTTATAATTGGGTAACCTAATATTAGCTTCATTTTACAGATGTGTTGAAGCTGTGGCCCTGAGAAATTAAGTGACTTTACAAGTGTCGATTAGCTAGTAAATGAAAAAGGATTACTAGAAGCTAGGATTCTCAAGGCAAGACTTTTTCTGCTACACCTCACTATTTCACTCTTGTGATGACATTTTCTTTCCATTCACATACTTTTAGTAGAAAGAAAAGGATATCAAATTACCAATTTAATTAAATCCAGTCATTAATCTTTTAAAATCTACTGCCGTGTTGGGGGATAAACTCTAGCCACTGTAACAACCTCAAAATCTCTGTTTTTTTAACGTAGAAAATTCAAGTATTTCTTTCTTATGTCATAGTCCACCTGTCCTAGGTGGCTCTCCTTCGAGAGTCATTGTCAGGTGATGATGTAAAGATACAGACTCCTTACATCTTTTGATGCAACCCTCTTAAGCACAGGAGCTCTTAGATCACTAAGGAAAAGGAGCGGACCTCGTGGGCCATGTGCACGGACTCTGATGGAGTCCCTTTCATTGGTCAGACCCAGGCTCATGGCTGCACGCGGACTGTAAGGGATCCTGGTGAGTGTGTAAGGGAGGCTGGTGAGTGTGTAAGGGAGGCTGGTGAGTGCAAGGAAGCTGTGCAGCCAGGAAAAGTGATGGAATCAGTGAGTATCTAGCCCATCTCTGCCGCATTCCACCTTTCTAGTCGCCAGATATTCATGTCATGTTTCCACTCTCGCATGAAGAAGGAGTATTACATTTCAAGAGAGAGAACTAAAAATTATTTCAGTCAGTGGATTCAGTTCAAGTCCATGATTTCTGCCTATTCATTGTCCTCGTCAAAGAATGATGATGGTGAATCACTTTGAATAAATTATCTGTATTTTGCAACCAGCTTCCAACATATCTTTATACACAATGTACTGGTGAGGAGGAGAAAGGACACCACAGGACATACTGATGCCTGGGAAGAGAAAGAATAAGATACACATGGAAATTAGAGGTGAGATCCTACAGGACAGACATTATAAAGTCAGGGAGGATCCCTCAGAAGGCTTTGTCCATTTCCATATCTATGGTATATTCTAGCCCCTGGGTATGCCCCCTGCCCTGGGAAGTTCTTCCTTCTCTGTTATTCTCCTTGTCCATATTTGAAGTGCCTATTGAGGACTGTATAGCCTTAAATATTTTTTCCTGTTTGGGAAAAGTTATGGGACCAAGAGTTGTTTTAAGTCTTAACTATGTCAAGGCTTATATTATGGGGATCATGGTATTTTACTACTACAATCTTCTGGTATATTCAGGATCTGTTCGCTCCTTGAAAGTCCGTTTGCCTAGGAAGGTTCTCTCTTGGATGCTCTTGACTTGTCTCCCATGTTTCTCTCTGAAGATGATGTTATCTTGCAAAATAGGCAGGAGGACCACATCCTTAACCTGATGTTTCCCAGTTATTTCAATCAACTGAGAAGTCTTACTTCAGATCTAAATCTCACGTTTGCCTCGTGTCACTTTTTTCAAATGTCAGTTTGTGTTGGAACCTTTGTTACTCAGCGCTGCCGTGGTGTCTTGTCCCACCACGTGGGGTTTAGAAAAACAAGACATTTTATCCAACAAGTCCTGAAACTTCTGGATCCTCTCAGTTCTGTGTCAGATCTGCTTTTACACTAGCGGATTCATTTCTAAACTCCTGTTTCCCTTGTAACATCTTGCTGAATGTAGCCAGCCAGTGGTCGTCAACGTAACATTCTTACGTTTTTGTTGTTTCCATCTATTTTGCGTGTTGCTAGCCCAGCAGTCCCACTGCCTGTTTCTCAAGTTACTTCAAACAGTAGTTTTACCAAGAGTTTTGCCAAAACATCATGCAGGTAGGTAGATGGCTTCTGTGCCTCTGAAGTCCATTTTCATGCTACCCGTGGCCCCACCATCACACAGATATTTTAAATTTATTGTAGATTTTGTTATGGTAGCACAGTTTCCCGCTACCGATGCCTGTATTTGGATAGTTATAAAAGTGGAGGTCCAGCTAGGTAAGCAGAAACCAGTCATTTTAACAGAGAATATAATATAAAAAATTATTTAATCTGCTATTGCAAGACTGAAAAAGTCCAAAAGGTGCACACGTGTAGTACCTGCTGGAAGGAACAGCCCTCCGTACAGAGGGGCAACACGGGGAGGGAGCTGGAATTATTCGAACCTCAAAGGCTGACGTAGAGGCCCCTGACCTGCACCCCGGACTCTGAGGAGGGATGCTTTCCGGAGGCTGTGGTCAACTCTGAGGTTCAGAGGAGGAACCTTGAGGAGGTAGGACCGAGGCCCTTCTCAGTCCGCGTATATTCAGGTGGAGGAGTGGGGTGATGCATAAAGATAATTCAAGGAGTGTGAAAAAAATTCAAATCTGGACCCAGCCTGCACTGCGAACTTAGAGCGTTTCTGGGGCGGCGCTAACAGTAGCAGGGGTGCGGGGTCCTGTAGCGCTGACATTGGCAGAAACAGACCAGAAGGTCAAGGTCAAAGGAGAAATCTGATCTGAAGGCTCCCAGCTCCAGCATCCTGAGGTGGAATCTAGAAGACGGGATTTAGAGCAGAGTGACAATTAGCTTAGAAATCAGCATGAAAGTTAGGAAGAGGAGCCTTAACAAATCAGCTGGGACGTGTCGCCGGGGCGCTGTGACGGGCTCTGTCCGGCGTCGGCCCGATGGAGGGCATTTGGCTCCGTGGCGGCAACCGCAGGGGTCCCTGTCTCCCACCACGGTGATGCTGTCTCGGACACGGTGTCTCTGAGTGGATCACACGAGGGAAGGAGCAGGAGCGGGTGGTCCTGGAGATGCGTGGTTGGTTTTGGAAGGGATGTGCCTCCTTTGTGCCCCGGTACCAGTGGTAGGAAACCAGTGACATGCCCCCGTGGGCCTGCGGGGGTAATGGGCAGTACAGCCTCCCCCCACTGTATGATGGGCAGTACAGCCTCCCCCCAC